>JACEIK010007080.1:45744-61170 GCA_018107945.1 Datura stramonium
AACCAAGCAAGGCAAATTAGGTATAATTTCTATCCTAACCGCGAATCATATCGAAAGATAAGAACTTTCTCCCTACATTCTCTTGTTCTTGCCTAGGGTTTCTCTTTCTAGCTTTTACCTAAGCTTAACGCATTTGTTTTCATGGTGATCAAGCATAAAAACAACCATAATGTAGAATGTAAGATAAAACAACAATTAACAACTCAAACCAAAACAAATTCATGCAATTAGAATCATATCACGTAACCTCAACCCTAGATGAAGGGTTTTAGCCACTCATGTTCGTAAAAATACTCAAAAACATCGTTAAGGTAATGTACTTACAAGAATAGATAAAAGAGAAGGTAAATTTGGTGAACCCTAGGTGAGTTCTTCACTTCTCCCTTCACTTCTTTACGGTTTTCAGAAAATATTTCGTGACAATTTGATTTTAGAAGCTAAGGGTTCAATTTATAGTAAATAGGGAATGTACAAAATTTTGCCCATCATGGAATGGCTCCGTGGCACAGAGGTGGACACGCCAATTTACCTCCGTGACACGGAGATATCACGAATGAAGACTGGAAATCACTTGAAATTGACACTCGGCTGAAGCTTGTCGTGATGGACGGCGTGGCACGCAGACTGTGCAGCGCGATGGCCTGCGTGACACAGCCACTGTAGCGCAGATGTGCCTGGCGTGGCACGGCGCTGGCGTGCAGGTGGCCTGCTTGCTGCCTTCTTCTCGCGCCTGGCATTGGCGTGACATGGCGCTGGCCACGGCACATGCACAGCATGGCACGCTGCCTAGCGCGGCTAGCCTTGCCACGACATGGTTACTTGCCGACTTTTGGAATTTGCTTCCCATTCCATTCCTCCACTTCACCCATCATAAATTAATCCCTCAAATGCATTTTTAGCCTACGAAAACAAGGACTAATCATGTTGGTTAGTATATATCCGAATTTACATAAAATCACATGAGAATATAAATGCATAAATAGACAAACATGACTAAACTAAGTTATAAAATAGCACTTGGGCACGCGATTATGCCCAAGATCACTACAACGAGCACTCTGACCACTGCGACACTCTCACTGCAGCGGAATTTCCACTGTTGCAGTGGTGCTCTGCTAACTAGTAGCTCGTAATTTTGGCACTTTTTTATTTCCAAAACACAAGTCTTTCATCTCAATTTCACAACACCCTCAAAATATGCATCTAGCTATAAAATGACACAACAAATTCACTCGTAGTTTCAGAATTCTCTATGGTGGTCTAGTTCACTAGGTTACCTCCTAATAAAACACAACATATGAAGATTTTAATTAATGTTAATCATATTTCAGTTATTAAATCACCCCATTTTGAAGTTTTTACTAACTCACCTATACTATAGGAATGCAAAAGGGTGCTAAGGCCCTAACCATCCCATAACACTTGGAGGGGTCGTTACAATGAGCCTATAAGTCCCTACGCCTTCCACGTGTGATATTTTCCTATTTTCATAATAAATATTTTGCTCACTTCTCATCGTCTTTCTTATAGTTAGAAAACTCTGCATGGTTTTAAAATGTAAGTTATGGAACCAGAATTAATCCACCATGTATTATCATAAACTTCAGTGAAACTAGATTCATAACATACAAAGGTAAAATTACCTTTCTTCACAATCCATTTTTTGTATTTTAGGCAATCTTTATTCTAGTGTCCCTTCTTTTTGTAAAAACGATAAGAATTTTTATCAAGACTGTCTTTCTTCTTCATAGAAACACTTTTGCGTCTCTTTGTAGTTATTTTATCATGAGTCACCAAATTTACACTTTAGGGTACCTCATGTTTCAAACTCTCCTATTTTTGAATACATACAGTCAAAAGTTCATTAATTGATCATTTATCTTTATGGGTACTGTAAGATATCTTGAATGGACCATATTCCACAGGAAGAGAGTTAAGGATAAAATGCACAAGAAATGGTGCAAACATATCAACCTCAAGGGACTTGAGTTTAGAAGCAATGTCTCTCATCTCCATCATGTGCTCGCGCACTATATGACTTCTCTCAAATATCATCTTTGAGAGCCTCTTCATAAGAGTGTTGGCCAAGGCTTGTCAAAGCTTACAAAGTGTTCATCAATTGCCTTCATATAAGCTTTGACCTTATCATTGTTAGGGATATAACCCCTAATACTTTGGCTTATATGAGATTTTATGAGCATTAAACTTAAGCGATTGGATCGCTCCCACCGCTCATAAAAAGCCTTAGTCTCTGGCATACTTGATTCAATGGCTTAGGTGATTCTTCCACACGGAGAGCTAGATCCAGGTCCGAACACCCTAAAGTGAGAAGGACTTTTTTCTTCCATTCAGTAAAGTTGTCACTAGATAGCATCAAAGTTCGACTATTTTCATTAAAGATAACAGTAGGAAAAGTTGTGTAAACTTCAAAACAAGAACACACATACATAAGCGATAAAGTACAAACCATCAAAAGTGAATCGCGTAAATACTGATTCTAAGTAAATTCTAAACCTTCTTGTAGGTAGAGGTTGCAAATCATGCACAGAATTTACTTAACTTTATTAGACTAGTAAATCAAAATAAATCTTTAAAATAATTTGTACCTATGGGCATAGGATAATTTTCACCCCAAAAGATTTAATATCTCGTTCCAATTAATCTCATCTAAATAGTTACCTTCCTGTGTGATAGGGTTACCATTTTGATAAGATAATCGGACTTTATTTGATGTCATTATGATATCTTAATCACTTAACTTTATGTGATTAAAGAATTTAATTTTTATTTATATCATATTTCAGGATGTTGTGACTAATGTCAAGTATATAACAGAAAAGAACTAAATAACATCTCACAATAGTTAACTTCAATAAGTAACTTAAATAAAGTGTTAATTATTAAAATGTGACAACTAATTGTATAGACAGAGACTACATAAAAGACAATCCGGTACACAAAGAATCTTGCATTAAAAAGGAAAAGAACAATACAATAAGAGAATAGACAGAGTCTACATATCCCTTATTAAAATGATAATTCTTTTTTAAAAATTTTGAAACAGTAGCTAAAGTATTTGTTGTCACAAGCACAGGTGAACAAATAAATATTCCCAAAAGTGTAATAGGTACTTAAGTACTTAATTGAGTAAGTATTATTATTACTACTACTAAACCATATTCCAGGGATCATCAAGAGCAATTGGACCAAGAAGCTTCATCCATTTAAAAATTAATGAGTCAGTAATGATTCTTGTTTTCTAAGAGCTTCGGATCATAGAGGAAGAAAACAATTTACAATAGCCAAACAAAATATTTTCATGATAACCGTGAAAGTTCATTAAATAAGTTTAAATAATAAATTATTCATGAATATATCAAAACATTGAGCAACACGACTAAATCAGGCTCTGATACCACATGTTGAATTTCAATACATATGTAGAGATAAAATGCAATGGGAAAATAAATAAGAACATACCTTTAGCCATAATTGTTCAAGTGTATTCAAGAAACGTCTTTGCCTTGGATGAACTTGTAACCCTAATAGAAACCCTGTAGTCTTCTAACCTATACCTATCAAAGCGTATGCCTGGCTAATGGAGTCACAAGCGTATCTATGGATAGGTTAGGGACTCTTAGACAAAATCTTTAACCCCAGGAACTTCTCCACAAAATACGATTTTCCTAAGAAATTATATGTCACACCCCAGGCATGACTGGAACCTAATGTCACTCTGGGACCTGGGTTGACCTGGCTAGACATATGCACCTCTGGTGCTTGCCAGCAACTCACAATCAAGAAAACAAACAGCTATATCTCAGTTGTAAATATAGCATTGGCCAATAAGGCCACATAGCAAACCTATAAAAGAAAATAGCTAACCCAACGGCATAATAATAAAGGGATATTATACGGGCGAACAAGACCACCATGTTGTCTAGTCATAATAGAAAGAAAGATTGGAAATCACCTACCAACTACAGCCGATAAGGCCGCTAACTAGAAGCTACACTAGGCCCCACATGGCCAACATACAAAATATAGGCCCCACATGGACAACACGAACAACTAACTAAAGACTATAGTCTGCAAGCCTCTAGGAGTGAAGATATTGGTCGGGAAAGGGCCCCGGCCTACCCAAACGCTATATAAGTAAAAGACAGGTAAACCTCTACAACCTGGCAACTCCAAATGAAAGGAGTTGGCTAATCTGTTGACTCTGAATAGCTGCTAGGAGGTCCCGAAACCTGTTTGTCTGAACCTGCAGGCAAGTATGCAGTGCCCCATGCATGGGCATCAGTACAATATGTACCTAGTATATAAGGCAATAATAATAATTGAATAGGAGCTGATAAAGAACTGAAAGTAATCTGCGAAAAGAGAATAAGTTAACTTGTATGTTATCCCAACCATAGCCTGCATCTAGTAAACCATTATACATACTGGAACTTAAGCTAAATTATTACACGTTCATAAACTATATCTAGCAGAAAAGGATACAAACAAGAAGCTAACCTAGCCCCCATAAGCCTAGAAGGTGCAATCAAAACAAAATAACCTACTTGGGCCCCCATAAGCCCCGACAAGTACAAGCAATGCACACTCTTCCTATATGCTCTACTATAGGCTCGTAGGCAAGCTGTAACTAGGGTATACTTGACCTTTGAAGCTATACCTGATCCTTATAGGCTCCTGTGATCATGCTTGATCTGTCTAGGCTCCTATAATCTTGTTTGAGCCACCCGGGCTCCTGTAAATGTATTTGAGTCGTCTGGGCTCCTGTAATCGTGTCTGAGTCACCTGGGCTCCTGTAACTGTATCTGAGCTATCTAGGCTCCTGTAACTGTATCTGAGCCGTCTGCACTCCTGTAATCATGTTTGAGACACCCAGACTCCTATAACTATATTCAAGCTATCTGGGCTCCTGTAACTGTATCCAAGTCATCTAGGCTCCTGTAACGGTATATGAGCCATCTGGGCTCCTGTGACTGTGTGTGAGCCATCTGGGCTCCTCTAGCATCCTAAATAGCAGCTAACTAGCGTATCCTATGTGTCCACTGCTGGTCAGATAGTCATGGAAGTAATTATAAAATCAGTTGGCTCAAAAAGGAAAGGGTGAGGTCCAAGGTGACCTGGCGACACTCTGAAGGTCATACTAGTACAATAGTCGTTCATCAGTGGACAACAAGGTTGTAGGCGACCAACTATATGGTTCCCTCACCTAGAATGACTACAAGGCTGCTAATAACTGGATACAATACTAGGCAATTAGCCACAGTAGTTGTATGGGCAGCCACAACAATTGTTAACCTGAAGAATAAACCATAATTCTAAGGTTCTGGTTCATAGGTGTCAATCTGGTCTATCCTAACAACATATAGCTCCTATGAGCAATTTGTAGCCCGTAGGAACGTATACTTAGACTTATCCCTTCTAGGAAACATGTACGTGGGCATCCATATAAATAGCCTAAGCTGTTAGCCCCACATATGATGGCTATGAAGATACTCCCTTAGGATATCACATATTCCCTCAGACTTCTATCAACTGGGGTGGTTTCCTGAGCGGCCGATACATCCAACTGTAAGTCAAAAAAAACTATGCGGTCGCTGGCAATAGGTAGTTCACCTAGAAAGCTACCACCCGATTCATTAGGCAACCCTGGTGCCACTAACTCGAAGGTAAGGTCATTTTATCATGACTCTAGTCATGTAGGCGTCAAATAGGAAGTTATATTTCCAGACTACGCCTTATGCACCCTAACTTAACCAAGTACGCTAATAGCTAACCATAGGCCTCTTTGGCCTCAGTATGGAAGCAAACCATTACTAGTCTCTCTTTAGATAATGAATAACTGAACAAGGAATTTCCTTGTCGCTTCTACCAATAGTCAAACTGAATATAATCTTTCCCGACAAGGGATACTATGTTACAATCTCAATTCACCTCATAGCAGATAATCACAACATGTATAATCATAAGCTAATACAACAGTACAAGTCGTATTAACTATATGACGAGAATAACTTGCCAAAAGAGGTTAGCCTTAACATACCTTAATTTCTGAATTCAACTCAATCAACCCAGCTGTGATCAAGAATCATAATCCCTCTGTATTCTATCTATTACGCTAAGTAAACAGGGATATTATAATCCAAGAGCTAGTCCAACAATTTATAGCCCACAAAGATAACGATAATATATAAAAACGAGTTCAACTCGAGAAAATGTTACCAATTCTTGTAGATTAGAAAGGTAAAAATACTTGCTTATCACTTGTAGATGTTTAGGACTTGATTAGAAGTGATTTCTACAACTTCTACTCAGTGGGACTCCGTCGAACTGGGTCAAATTTGAAGATTCAACTCTGTAGATATGTTCTTCGTAGGCCTAGGAATCATTACCCAAGATGAATTTGAACTCAGACGAGGTTTGGTAGCGTAATTTGACTTCTACTCAAAGAAATTCTCAAAAATCATTTGTCCATTCTGAGCTACTAACTTTGGGAAATGTTTAAATAAAAATTATTTTCCAACTTAACTTATATATATTGAGGCGATGGCAAGGGGTGTGCGGCACGCCTCCTATAGTGCCGAAATAAAGGCGAGGCGAGGCGCAGCGCTCGTAGTGCCTGCCTCTGGCTCCTTCAACACGCTTGCTCTAAAACACGCTCGAACGCCCCAATTTTTGGCCTTCTTCCACACATGTCGTACTCTAAACACTCTGAACAAGCACACGCGCACGTCGATTAATCAGTAAAAACTTATGGGGTGTAACATTATAGCTAATAGTTTTCTTCCATTAACAAAACTTTCATATATGCATAACCAAAATTATTATCTGTTATATATATTATTTATTTGGAAGACAAGGTAAATAATTTATTACCAAATATATGGACCATATAATTGTCTCAAATAAGAGACATACATTTTTTTATTCTTACATTACAACCTTGTTATAGAAAGTTTTCTAGAAGAACAACGAAACGTGAATGTGACAAGATGCTTTTACAAAATAAAAATAATATATTTTATTATTTATCTAATAAGTTTACAGGTAATATTTCATTAAGTTCTGGTTTATGAAAATTCAAATTTGGCTTGAATTTTATATGTTTAATTCGACACTGGAAAGATGATGTCACGCCCCGAGCTCACCCCTAGGCATAACACGGTACTTGAAGTCACAAGTAACCCCAAGTCAACCCATGGTCTATTATACACTAGTATTCTAAGAAAAAAATACATAGCGGAAGCTTTGAAATCATAGCATAAGAGCATTTAATAAAATAAAACTAGAAGAAAACATAAAATTTATATCATCTGAAGTCTGAAATTAACTCTGTGTTTGAAAGCCTACTAACTGATGAGTTGCTAGGACAAACCCCCAACTAACTCTAAATCTAACTAAAAATAATAAATCAACTAAAAGGAAATGGAATAAGGCCCTAGAATGATGAGGACTCACACTTCAACAGCGGCAGGGGAGGATCTGGATCGCAACGGCTAACGATGTTGAGTCTGGAAACCTGCAGTTGTATCATGAAATGATACAGCATAAAAGTATGCGTCAGTACTTTGAATGTACTGAGTAAGTGGGAGAAACATAACTGAATACAAATTCTGAACTGAAATGAAACGCAATGGCCAACAGATAAGATGAACTGAATTACTATGTAATCTGGAATGGTCAAGATGACCTTGTCTAATGGTTAAGTACATGCCCTAAGTCTGAAACACTGAGTCTGAGATACTGTACTGAACTGAGCTACTTATTTTGAAACTGGACTGGAATGACTAGTGGGAGAGTCTATAACCGACATATAACCACGTGAGCTAGACGTGGAGTCTGATGTATACACCCCACCGGTAGGACTCAATATACCTTTCCAGGGTATAAAGGAATGAACTAGGTGATCACAAAAGTCTGGGGCCAATCAGGCCAAGTAATACTGTAAATTACGCTGGCAACATAGTTCTGGGAACCTAGGTGCGCTGGAACCCCAGCCCGCTCAGTGCTAAGTCCTACTCCCACTGAAAACCTACACTGAACTACTAAGTTGATAGCTCGAAGCTGGGGTCTAATACTAGTCAGGGACATATAACTAAAAGTACCCTGAGAGTCTTATCGGACTAGATTCTGAAACTGGATTTCTAGACTGGTCAGAGCTGCTTATCTGAAAGCATCGTAACCGTCTAAGAACAAACTGTAAAGTGAACAGGGGTCCAGGGGCTGGTCAAAGCTATATATCTAAAATTTCATGACCGCCTAATGGACCAAAAATTAGATTTTGAGTCTGATTCTGATAACTGGGAGGCACCACTGACACCTCGAGAAAAGACTGGAGTCAAACTGATCAATTGACAATTTCTGAATAGTTCTTAAGAGGTTCTATGTTCTACTGAACTGAATTACTAAGCAGCTAATAGAGAACTCAACTCATTCCAACAACACGGGAATTCCATAATATAGCAAAATCTCAANGGGTATAAAGGCATGAACTGGGTGATCACAAAAGTCTGGGGCCAATCAGGCCAAGTAATATTGTAACCTACGCTGGCAACGTAGTTCTGGGAACCTGGGTACGCTGGAACCCTGGCCTGCTCAGTGCTAAGTCCTACTCCCATTGGAAACCTATACTAAACTGCTAAGCTAATAGCTCGAAACTGGGGTGCAAGACTAGTCAGGGATATATAATTGAAAGTACTCTGAGAGTCTTATAGGTCTAAATTCTGAAACTGGGTTCTAGACTGGTCAGAGCTGCTTATTTGGAAGCATCATAACCTTCTAAGAACAAACTGTAAACTGAACTGGGGTCCTGGGGCTGGTCAGAGCTATATACCTTGAATGTCATGACCGCCTAATGGACTAAAAACTAGATTCTGATAACTAGGAGGCACCAGTGACACCTCAGGAAAAGTCTGGAGTCAAACTGATTAGTTGATAAATTTCTGAATAGTCCTGAAGAGGTTCTATGTTCTACTGAACTGAATTACTAAGCAACTAATAGAGAACTCAACTCTTTCCAACAACACGGGAATTCCATAATATAGCAAAATCTCAAGGATTACAGAAATCTCATTCAACAAGGCTAAAATCATTCTTATCAATGGAATAATTTCTCAACATATATATATAATAGGAATTTTTAGGAAATTCATCCCACAACATACTTCATAAACTAAATGGAATTTAATATGCAGTAATCTTTACTCGAGAATTTAGNTTGAGAATTTAGGGCTATAAATCACCTTAGCAAGAACAATAACAATTTACTTAGGAACTGATAAAGATCATATGAATAATAAACATGGATATTATCCCAATTGAAATTAACAAAACTCAACATGAAAATTTATTCATATTCGAAGAATCTCAGGGTTAAGCTGATAGGACATATGCGGAACAAGTAGGGTTCATCCCAGAAAAACTTCCACACATCAAACATGAACTTCTTCCGGTGGTGAAAAGATAAGTTCTCTGGTACAACATCACTCACCAGATAATTAGCAAAGTTTGCAAACCATGGGATGAGATCCTGTGAGGCAGCTAAAACCTGCTCATCGGGGAATGCATCATCTATTCCAAGCTCATCACGATGTGTTGTATCTGGTTCCAATCTTGATAAGTGATCCGCCATCTGGTTTTTTGTCCCCTTCCGATCTTTTACCTCGAACTCGAACTCTTGCAGCAATAGATCCCATCGAATCAACCGTGGCTTGGCATCCTTCTTTGCCATTAGATATCTCAAATTTGCATGGTCTGTATGGACTATCACCTTAATTCCCAACAAGTACGCCTGAAACTTCTTGAATGCAAAAACTACAGCCAACAACTCCTATTCTGTCACGGTGTAATTTTTCTGAGCAAGCATTAAGGGCCTTGCTGGCATAATAAATAGGATGAAAATCTTTTCACACCTCTGACCAACACAGCTCCCAGGGCCACTCCGCTAGCATCACAAATAACCACAAATAGTAAGGACCAGTCAGGTGCCACTATTATCGGCGTAGTGTCAATCTCTCTTTTAGGCATTCAAACGCCTTCAGAGATGCCTCATCAAAAACAAACTACATCTCTTTCTCAAGCAGTTTACACAAAGGATGTGCAATCTTTGAGACGTCCTTGATGAATCTCCTATAACACCCTATATGACCCAAAAAGCTTCGAACACCTTTCACAAAAATCGAAGGTGGTAGACTAGCAATTACTTTGATCTTGGCCCAGTACACCTCAATACCCTAACTAGAAATCTTATGGCCTAGCACTATACCTTCTTTGACCATGAAATGGCACTTTTCCCAGTTAAGCACCAGGTTGGTCTCTTCACATCACTGCAGCACCTTGCTCAAATGAGCCAAACAATCTTTGAATGAATCATCCACCACCGAAAAGTCATCCATAAAGACTTCAATGATGTCCTCCACCATGTTAAAAAATATGGACATCATGCAACGTTGAAAAGTGACGGGCGCATTACATAACCCGAACGGCATCCTCTTAAAAGCAAATGTACCATATAGACAGGTGAAAGTGGTTTTCTCTTGGTCTTCAGGGGCTATAGATATCTGATTGTACCCCCAATAACCATCAAGAAAATAGTACCATCCTTTGCCTGCAAGTCGGTCTAGCATCTGATCCATGAATGGCATAGGAAAGTGATCTTTCTGAGTCCAATAGTTCAACTTCCTATAGTCCATGCATACTCTCCAACCGGTGACTTGTCTGAGTGGAATGAGCTCATTGTTAGCATTTGGAACCATCGTGGTTTCTCCCTTCTTCGGTACACACTGAATTGGGCTCACCCATTTGCTGTTAGCAATAGGGTAAACCATACCCGCATCCAACCACTTGATGATTTCCTTCTTGACCACCTCTTCCATAGGTGGATTCAACCTACGTTGATGCTCAATGCTCGGAATACAGTCTGGCTCTAGATGGATCTTATGAGTGCAAATACCGGCTGGGATTCCAATAATATCTGCAATGGTCCACCTAATGGCTTTTTATATCTCTTATGAATGGAGACCAAAGGCTCCACTTTCCATTCCTCCAAGTTAGCTGCAATAATGACTGGTAAAGTGTTACCGGTTCCCAGAAATACATACCGTGAGTGAGATGAAAGTGCTTTGAGCTCCAATGCCGAAGGATCCTCAATAGATGGCTTGGCTGGTGGAGTCACCCAATTTTTCATGTCAAGATCAATCTTCTTTGGAGCATAGGCATATGACCCCATACCAGCAAGTGCATTAACTATCTCCTCACCCCCATTGATCTCCTCAACACCAACATTCATTAAAACTGCTGCTAAATCCTTAAGAATCAATAACTCCTCCATGGTCATAATTGGGAACTTAGGTTCCACAAAATCAATTATTGACACCACCCTCATGTCATTTGGCTGCTTCATGGATCGACATACATTGAAAGTCACCTCCTCGTTGTTCAATCGGAACTTCAGCTGTCCGATTTCCATATCTATAAGAGCACGTCCGGTGGCGAGGAATGGTTTCCCCAAGATAATGAGGACCTTGAAGTCAACCTCACAGTCCAGAATGACAAAATCGGCCGAAAATATAAAGGACTCCACCTTCACTAGAACATCATAGAGAATTCCCACCGGATTTTTCACCGTACGATCTGCCATCAAAAGACGCATTATAGTCGATTTGGGGGCTCCCAAGCCCAACTGTCTAAACACTTCTAGAGGCATCAAGTTAATACTATCACCCAGATCACATAGCGCCTTAGCAAAATTAAAGGCTCCAATAGTTCATGGTATGGTGAACGCTCCAGGTTCTTCCTTTTTCTGAACAATAGAACAGGATGTTATTGCACTACAGTGGTGCAAATTATCTGCAAGTTTGAAGCTTACGATCCTCTTTATAGTGACAAGGTCCTCCATGAATTTAGCATAGTCGAGCATCTTCTCAAGTGCCTCGACTAATAGGATGTTCAAAGATAATTGTTTCAATATGGAGATGAATTTGTCTTACTTCCCATCTTCGACCTATTTCTTCAACCTCTGTGGAAAATGGGAAGGAGGTCTAGGAATAGGTGTGATCTTTTGCGGTACCTCCTTCTCCTTCTCTTTGCCAGATTCATGTTCCTTTGCATTACTAGGAGCGGTCTTCTCCACTGATTCATCAACCAAAGTCTGATCCTTGGAATCTGCCATCCTATCATCATCAATCACTAAGGGCTCAGCTATCTCATCAACCACAACCGACCTCGAAGGATCATTTGTCGCCTTCCCACTCCTAGTAGTGATTGTCATGCAATGACTGTCATTTTTCATATTTTTAATTGTATTTCTAGGAAGCGTGCCTTTTTGCTGAGCTGCTGCTCAATCTACTTAACGGCCACAGCATGTGATTCCACCTTTTGATTCACACTAGAAATATCAGCGCGAAGCTCCTTGAAATGGCCATCTGTCGCCTCCATCTACTTAAGTACCTTAGACAATATGTCTTCCATCCTTAAACCACTAGACTCTGGCTCACGGTTCCTTGGAGGAATATATAGACCACTTCTGTCATTCTTGTACTCCTCACGCTTTTTCCAGTCTCCATTGTCTCTGTATTGGCCTCGGTTGTAATTGTTATCTCTGTAGTAGTTCCAACCTTAGTTCCCCTGACCTTGATGCCAAGAGTCTTGGTTATACCCTTGGGTGTTAGTCTGGAAACCCACCCCTTGATCATTCAGATAATTAGCTTCCTCCTCAAATTCTAATTCACCTCCATCATTTCTCGAGGCCTTGCCCTGAGAACCCACAGCATTCACCTTTTCAGCCATGGCTCCCATCAAATGCTTAGCAAGTAGCCCCATTGTGGTCTTTATTTCAGCAACATCCTAATCTCTCTCTTCATCCTTCCTTCTCTATTCCGCAGTCATATCTACCGCATAAGAACCAGCTAGAGTCTCCGACTCTCTTGTGCGCCATGCGCGGTTGGTTTTAGTGATTTTGTCAAGTAGCTCAGCAGCTTCAGCATAAGTGTGACTCATGAATGTTCCTCCAGACACGGTATCAGCCACCGCCTTGGTGTTAGCATTTAGAGACCTATAGAAAATTTCCAGCAATGTATCATCTGGGATTATGTGGTTGGCACCCTTTTGAGCTTCTTGTTGAACCTCAGCCATGTCTCCTGAAGTGCCCCAGAATTTAACTGCCTAAAGTTGTATATCTCATCTTCAGCTGCAAAGCTTTGAAAGGTGGGAAAAATCGCTCAAGAAAAGCTCTTTTAAACTCGCTCCATGTAGTGATAGAATCATTGGGCAGTTCCGCCAACCAGAGCGTTGCCTCACTCCCTAATGAAAAGGGAAATAACCTCAACCGTATGCATCCTAACTCACTCCCGATTGTTTATATGCTTTGCAGATACCCACAAAATTAGTCAAGTGAGTATGTGCATCATCAGTTGCATGACCCCTAAATATCCCCTTCATGTTGAGAAGTTCGATCATCGCACTGGTAATATCAAACTTTGCCCCAGCAGGCAAAGAGGGAGGGACAATAGCTCTAGTGGCACCAGTTTCATCAATATCAGCACATCATCCTCATCGTAATACTGGTGCCTTTGCTGATCTGGACCTATGTTCCTTCTAGCTCACTCTGCTTCGGCAGCTAAGCATTTCTCTTCAGCAACCCTTGCTAACTCTCGATCTCTTTCCCGATCTTGTTCCTCAGCCAACATTATGGTTGTAGCCTGGTCCACTGTCTCTTGCTCTTGTATGTTGGTCATTCTCCTCAGATTTTGCCGTGTTTATTCAAGTTCGTGATCAATTTGAACCGGGGATTTTCCTTGGCTCCTAGTACTGGACATACATGAACCTAAGACCTGTTAAGAACAAAAACAACAAAAGAAAAATAAAAAAGAAATAAGGACCAACAATAAAACAAACACAATTAACAAAAGCCTTAGTTGTCCGGCAATGGCGCCAAAATTTGATGCCGCCTAAATTACACCTCGTGAATGAGATATAAAGCGGTCGATGTAAAATATAGAAACCAACAAGGGTTGGGGTCAAATCCCACGAGATATATGAAGAGACCTTGAGTTAATGCGTTTAGCTAATACTATTGGCTTACTTATTTCTTGGGGGGGAAGACTTGAAAAACAAAATAATAAACAATAGTAAAAACTAGTAAATGTTTAAATAAATTTTGGTTGTAGTCAATCAATAAAGTGACTAGGATTGTGTTCCCCATGATTTCATAACCACAAGGCTTTTACACTAGTGATCTATTCCGGTGTTTAGCATGAAATATTGGTAAGTTAAATTCACCTAAATGGTTAGTCCCCTATCTAGATGATTATCACCACGCAACTTGCTGGGTGTATGTTTAATTAACTATTACCCTTAATATCATATTATCTATTCTCGGACAAGTTCAAGCTATTAGATGAGGGTTGATAGCCTCAAATCTCCATTGTTAATACCTTTTCCCATTCATCACACCCTTGATCTGGTAAGTAAGAATAAGGCAAATTCCAATGTTTGCAACCGTTAAGAAACAATTAAAATGAAGGGAAAAACAATACATGCATTAAACTCCATTCAAGAATCAATAAGTGTTTTACCTGTGTGTGTTAATTCATCATGGTTCCCACAATCCTAGTTATGGGTTTAGCTACTCAAATTTGAATAATCACAATCACAAAATATAGAAGAAATCATAATTGTAACTTACAAAGATTCATAGAAGAAAACCACATGAATTGAATAAAACTCCAAAACCGATGAAAAAAACTCTAATGTTGTTTAATTCTCAAAAATCAAGAACAAAATTACAAACTTTGTTTCTTGAACTAAGAAGGATCATTAACAACACTAAAATTTACGTGGAAAGGGTAACAATAATCTGTACTCGAAAAATAAATCTAAATATTGTATTTATAGTCCCAAAAAATCTTTTTCTAACTAAAAATGGACTCCAGGTCAACAGTGGTAACGGGCCAAGTAACGACTTGTGGACAGTAAATTTGACTCATCCTTGGCAATTGTCCAGTCCTGGTGACGGGTCACCTGACGACTCGTTAGGCCTGGACATGAGTCATTAGGTCCCTCATGGCCATGGCTCTCCAAATCCTCTAGTGTACTTGACGGATGCCCACAGTATTTGATAGCGAGTCGTCACTTCACCTGACGACTCATTATGTCTCTCGTTGCCCATTTCCCGTTCTAGACCTATTTTCCTACAAGACATAATACAAACACATCATATCTACATAAACATACCTGAAATGTGCATATTTTCTTGGTTTTAAGTGTCGAAAGTGCCGTAAAATCACGGTTCATTATTAGTATTCATAACTTTAATTTTTCTTTAATAAAGCACATATATGTTATACTAACTTAAAGGATTAAAGAAGTTAAGGAAATAGAAGTAGCTAGTTGAATTAATGTAATAACCCTAGT
>JACEIK010007081.1:0-73842 GCA_018107945.1 Datura stramonium
TATCTTCACTTTTATATAAAATCACATGAAAATGTATCAAATAGCTTAGACAACACGACTAATTTAAGTTATAAAGCGTATCACGGGCCCTATATTATTTTCCGTGATCAGTTAGCAGTCCAGGTCCTACTAGGGCACCAGGTGCCGGTCATACCCCCCTAGGCGGGGTGTGACATTTTGTACATTGCAACTCCAACATCTATCTTCCCTAAAACCAAAGTAAAAGTGCATCATATCCATATAAATACACCTATTTCCATGATTATTTCCTGAGTTTTAAGTGTCTTAAGTGCTATAAAGACACAACACATTAGCACCACACAATTAGCCATCTCATACTTGGATCAGAGAGGGCGTGTGGTAACTAAAATGCAAATCATGCAAATGAGCATAATGATACTTAGAGAAACAACTATATAATGCAATATAACTGACTTAGAGGATGTGTCCAACTTAAGGGACCAACTAAATATAATACCCCTAGCAACTGATATAAGGGGATATAAAACATATCTTTACTTGGAAGCTTAACATGAACATGGAACTCAATGAATATAACACCGGACTTCTCTTACGGGTTCTTAGATTGACTTTGTATACTTAGAAACAACTTTGGAATACTTGGATTCAACTTATAACTCAATTTGAACTCAACTTGGAGTACTTAGACTTAATTATAGATACTTAGCATCGACGTTTGTTTAACTTAGAACTCTATAAACCGGTAAATTTTCAATAGATTAAGGAATAGGAAATATGGAATCTCGATGTGACATAAAAAATATACATATATAGGTACTATACCATGTTAAGGAATCTTCACAATAATACCCTCATAATCCTTACTAGGTTGACGTTAGTTCTTAGCTTATGATGTTCCCGTTTGTTGTCTTAGCTTCATTTTCAATTCCATATAACAACCAAAACATCAATATGATCCGCAGAATACATAACATAATATAAAGGACCAGGTAACAATGCCCATGCCGAGGGATATTCAACTCGATGCAAAGCTACGACCATAATCAACATGATATTACACTTTAAATGCCTCTTTGGGCTAGACATAAATCCAACAGTTAGCTTCAATTAAACATGGAACTTGAAGATTAAATGTATATTAATGTACTGCCTCAATATACATAAGAATCTCTCTGGCTTATTCAACCTATAACTTAAGAATCATGCTTGAGAGAACGACAGACTGGGCGCCTTACATATCTTGTTCCGACGAGCTTTCTTTAGTCGCTTATTTCCTTCAAAAACCAGAATGTATACCCTTCAATTAATTGAGTTTATAACCAAGTGACAAGTATATTTCATTCTAATATATCCATTCAAAATGTCACATCCACAGCAGCCATAACAACAACACACAAGGCGACAATTTAGCATAGTACTACAACTTGTTCTACACACTTTTAAGGAAAAAATGGAAGTAGGAAATTACCTAACTTCCTTCGTAACCAACTCCCATAAACATGGATTATATTTACAGTAACACACATCTACAACAACGCTCAAACTCACACTCATGATAAAGTACGAAGCGGATAATGTCAATAAAGAATCAAATAAAGGTTTGGGTTAATCCCATAGGGAATATGGTCGAGATACAGAATGATGCTAGTATTTAAGATTTTGAGTTAATTATTTCCTAAAGAGGGGGGGGGGGGGAATTATAAAAGTAACAGGTAGCTATGTTGAGAAATTGAATGTTGATTTCAGACAAATGCAATTAACTAGGGTGAGTGCTCTCTATGGATTCATAACTAATTCATATTTTACAGTTGTGATCTATTCCAATACTTTACTTATAGAATAAATAACTAGGGTTCATCCAAATGACTGGTTTGTCCCTATTGGATGACTATACTCAATTACTGAGTTAGGTCTCATTAGTGATTTTACTTTAACCACTATCAATTTATTCCAAAATTAACTATCCAATGACCACAACTCAAGTTATACAATGATCATAAAGATCAAGGCTTTGTTGTACTTCTCTTTTCCTAATCTCTACCTCTCCAGGGCAAGCAAGTAGAGAATTTAGGCAAGTCCTAATGTTGTGCACCATTAAAAATTATTAAAGATGAAGAGAATACAATACAAATGTTTTGCATTGGTTTAGAATCACTTTGTGCAAACCCTAGTTTGTTAATTCACCATGGTTCCCACAATCCTAGTTTGTGTAGGTTTTAGCCTCTCAGGATTATAAGTAAATTAATAGCATTCATAGACAAACACATAATTCAATACTTACAAAGATGATTGGAAGAAAACCCACTTGATTATTGTAAAAATTTATGAAGAATGATTCAAGAACAATATCTTAATGTTGTCACTCAAAATCATTCAAAAGTTTGATAAAAGTTCGCTATCCTATTACATAGAAATAAAGGGTATTTATAATAATAGATTAAGCCTTCGCTATTCTTTCATGGATTTGTTTTGGGATTTGCAGCTCCTTTTCCTAGTTGAAGTGGGATTCAACTGCTAACAACTGGACTGACCTAGTGCGCCGCACCTGGCATTTCGCCATTTGAGCTCTGCGTCGTGCCTCTGGTTGCGCTGGATTGCCTGTGAATTGAGCTGTTGGTCACGCTGGTGTGGCTAGTTGCGGTACTAAATGTTAAGATTTTTCCTTGTTCAATCCAACTTCTTCATCTTCATTCAAAAAGCCTCAAATACACCCAAATTTATCATATTTATCCCTGAAAGCATCTAATCATGTGCGTTATCTTTTTTTCACAAACATATATATATCATAAAACACATGCAAACACACATACTTTGTTCTGAAAACATAGTAAAATATGGTCAAAATATGGCTAAGATATGCATAAATACGCCCTTCATGACTACCTCACACTTAAACTATTGTTCATCCTCGAACAATCTACTACTTCCCTTGTCAATTTTAACCATAAAATTCATCCTATGAACATGTCTACTTGCACTTAGGATCATGAGAAAAATCACTAAAGCTTCAATAATTCGCTCACATGCATATAGGATCAACATTAAACTGTCAAAGATTGAAATCAATTAGCTTTTGAATACTAACTCATCAAGACATATTTGGGCCAACATGAATCATATGTAATTTAGCAATTAAGATATACCAAAGTCTTACTATTGTGTCTCTCCCAATTTGGAGAGATTCCCTTTCTCACACAAGATATGAGTCAATATAAACTTGGGCATAAATAAAATTTTCGCTCACTCTCCTAAATAACTCAACATATATGCAAAAGACGACCCATAGGCTTGCACTTAATGTAGTACTCCACTAATATAGAACTTTGAATCAAGGATCAACAAAGATTTAAATTGGTTATAATGTGGGCTAAGGGGCGGATAGGAACAATTTGGTCCAGATAGTGACTAATCTCTCTAAGCACTTTAATACTTCACAACACTTCACTTTTTAACACATTCTTCAATCTCCCATTTTTTTCCTTATACCTCCTTATTTTTTTAAATTTACAACTTGTGTGACTAATGGAGATTTTCAACATTTAAGCTCAAATTTTAATTCAAAGCTTTCTTTTTTTCCTTTCTATTTTCCCACTAATTTCACCCTCCTTATTTAGTTAATTTTCACCCATTTCTTTTCTTCTTCTTCACCACACTTTTCATCTTTTCCCTTCTCTTTTCCACTTATGCTGCTTTCATACAAAAAATTTCAATTAAAGTACTCTAGGAATCATTTGGATCAAATAAAAGTCAATAGAACACAAAAGAATTTAAGCTTGTAATACTGCTATCAAAAGAATAGGGTAACACTCAAAAATGGCTAACTAGTAACCACATCAAGGAAGATAAAATAGGATAAAAACAAGGCTACCAATGAAACGTCTATATCATTTCCTAAATCCATCATTCTTATTTCTCTTTGCACACACACACCGGGTAAGTTCTAGATATCAATTTACAAGCATGGAGTATATAAAAAATTCCTCACACATTGGCACAAAATAATTTAACAATGGAAATCAAGATCACATAAACACATATACTCATATTACATGCATAACATAATTAAGAAGACTAAGTTTTTCTACCTATTCATGCATTTTTGAATGAATTTATAAAGTCTAAATGATAACTAAAGTGAAGCACCTAGCATTTGTAAGGCTCAAGTTCTTGTTCTTCCTAATGACCAATTTATCGTTAAGAAGGCCTTCATCCATCAACCATCGGGCAAAATCATGACTAATAACTAAAATAAATCTAGACTCCCTAGTCAGTTCTAAGGGACTAATCATCGGAAAATTACAAAAAAAATCAGTGAAACCCAAAACAAAATAAAACTAAAAAAACTACTACAAACCAACAGTATGTAAGATAAGTCATAAATTTCAAAAAAACCTAGGCCTACCATGTGGAAATTTAGCAATTCAAGCATTCATGGTAATATGAATTTAAGTTCTCCCACCCCACACTTAATCGGTAGACAGTCTGCAATGCTAAAATAATAAAGCATAACGTAAAGAGTGAAAGAAGAACTCCCTGGGCCTGTAATCCTCATAATCCGTGGGGGCAAGAGCAGCTTCCCCCATCTTAGAATCCTCCTCCTTAGCATCACTAGACTCTATGTCAGAGTGTACTCTTTCCATATCATTCCTTATGGACACATCATCATCAAGGGGCTCCTCAAATCTAGGCCCAACTCTGCAAAGGGCTCGCGAATGTTAGCTTAGAGGTTAATCCATGTTGAGCTGCTACAGCTGCTCCTCAGTCACTTCATTCTCTATGGACACGTCATCATCAAGGGGCTCCTCAAATCTAGGCCCAACTCTGGAAAGGGCTCGTGAATGTTAACTTAGAGGATAATCCATGTTGAGCTTCTACAACTTCTCCTCAGTCACTTCATCCATTCTTAGTTGTAGCATTTGCATACCATACATGTGATCCAACATGTTACCAATTTGTGCATTGCGTTCATTGATAGAAAGGCCTGGACTGTGTATACCTTCGGGTTCCTTAGTATTGCTTACGTCAATTCCTCTAGGGTCATAAACGGGTTTATAATCTTTCTCTTCCTCCTCAATATGATGTCCATGCAGAAATTGGGTCAAGAGACCCCCAAACTAAAAGCTTTGGCCCTTTTCACCCTACTTGCCTCAACATATTCTTAGTGATCACCCCAACATTTATTGGAATCCCAGTCATCAATGTATAAATAAGACAAAATCTTTCCCTAGTGACATGAGTTACATGTTTCTCAGGTACTAAGCAAGAAAAAATAATTTTCAGCCAAACACGTGCCTCTCTACTCATATGGGTGTATGGGAATGAAACATGATACACAAATTATTGGTGGCGGGTCCACCTTTCAACTAAATTAGGGACACAAATAGTATGTCTAATGTCTCTATAGGGGGTTTCTTTACAATGTATACGAAAGGTTGTTGGTCAACATTAGGTGTACCAAGTAATTTTTTCAAAATAATAGGGGAAAAGTTGATAATTCGTCCTCTAATTTTTACATGGTTTGATCTCTCTTTTGGATCCCAATTAGCAAGAAATTCCCTCACCATATTCAAATTACAATCAGCTGGAGCATTAAATACAAAATCAAGACGAAGAGTGTGTAATCTATCTACCTAGTGTCAAGCAATTCTTATCAATAAACATATCATGTGAGTATTTGGATTCTTTATGATCTTTAGACCATTTTTTACATTCTTTCTCCATGACCCAATGGAGCCCATAACGCCTCAATGGTTGTGGAGGAATGTTCACATCATCATGCTCCTCCTCACTAGCTTTCATTGTTCTCTTTGACCCATGGCTTAAAGAAGCCACTCTTTTCCCCTTGCTTGGTTTTGGTGCCATTGATGGAGGTTTCACAAGAAAAATGTTATATTTTGTGATTTTGGTGAAAATTTTTAGAGGAGTTATGTGAAAAGATGATGTTTTTAGAGAGATTTCTTGGGAATATTAGGGTATGTGGCACGGTTAGCTGAAAAAAATGGGGGGGGGGGGAATAGGTTTTGGCTATTCAAAACACCCCATGGGTTCACTGATGCGCGAAACCTTTTCTTGGGATCTGCCTCTCCGTGACGTGGCACTCCCTATGCCTTCATTGCTGCACGTCACGGTGCTTACTATGTGGACTATCCAGCGCATTGCGCCAGGCCTTGCGGCGCCTGTGCTTGCACCTCGCGCCAGGCCTTGCGCTACTTAGTTTGTGTATCGCGTCATCCTATTCACTGCTCAGTTGTTTTGCACCCCATTTATGGATTTCATGCTCCAAATTCATTGTAAATTATGACTTAACACCTGCCTTCTTGAAGAAAAGCATAAAAATAAAAAATCATCCTAGGTCGCCTCCCAAGTAGCGCCTGATTTAACATCGCAGCACGACGCAGGTATCTTGATTACTCATACTTCATCAAGATACCTGTTGAGATCGTGGTCACATTTTGGATGCTTGATTTACCACGCTAACTTGTGACACGTCAAAAAAATAAAACAAAAAAATGTAAAATATGAAATAAAGACTAAAAGTTAAACACAAGCAACTAATCTACTCCTAAGCCTTATTCCCCGACAGCGGCACCAGTTTTTGATAATGCTCAAACTCACACTCCTTATAAAGTATGAAGTGGACGTTGACAATAAAGAACACAATAAAAGTTGGGGTTGATCCCACAGGGAATATGGTCAGGATATAGAATAGAACTAGTATTTAATCGTTTGAGTCAATTATTTCCTAAAAAGGGGGAAAAATCTAAAAGTAGCAGGTAACAATGTTGAGAATTTGAATGTTGATTTCAAACTAATGCAATTAACTAGGGTGAGTGTTCCCCCTAGATTCATAACTACTTCGGGTTTTACACTTGTGATCTATCCCAATACTTTACTTGTAGATCTGATAACTGAGATTCATCCAAAGGACTGGTTTGTCCCTATTGGATGACTATACTCAATGATCGGATTAGGTCTCATGAGTGATTTCACTTTAACCGTTATTAAAATTTTGGAAAATTAACTATCCTGAGACCACAGCTGAAGTTATACAATGATCATAAAGATCAAGGCTTTTTTGTACTTCTCTTTCCCTAATCTCTATCTCTCTATTCACAAGCAAGTAGAGAACTGGGGAAAGCGCTAATGTTGCGCACCGTTAAGAAACACTAAAGATACAGAGAATACGATACAAGTGTTTAGCATTAAATTAGAATCACTTTGTGCAAACCCTGGTTTGTTAATTCACCACGGTTCCCACAACCCTAGTTATAGAGGTTTTAGCCTCTCATGATTATAAATAAATTAATAGCATTCATAGACAAACACAAAATTTAATACTTACAAAGATGATTGGAAGAAAACTCACTTGATTATTGCAAGAATTTATGAAGAATAATTCAAGAACAATATCTCAAAATTTTTCAATAGCTCGCTCCCTATTACATATAAATAAAGGGTATTAGTAATAATAAATTAAGCCTTTGTTGTTCCTTCATGAATTTGTTTTGGGATTTGCAGATCCTTTTCCTAGTTGAAGTGGGATTCAACTACTGACTGATGAACTGACCAGGCATGCCGTGCCTAGCATAGGGACATCTAAGCTCCACGTCGGACTTCTGGTTGGGCCGGATGGCATGCACGCCGCACTGCTGATCATGCTGGTGTGGCTAGTTGCGGTGCTATGTATTAAGAATTTGCTTTGTTCAATCTGACTTCTTCATCTTTGTTAAAAAAGCCTCGAATACACCCAACTTCTTCATATTTAGCCCTGAAAGCATCTAATCATGTGCCTTAGCTTTTTTTCACGAATATATATCATAAAACGCATACAGACAAACATAATTTGTTCTCAAAACATACTAAAGTATGGGCAAAATATGGCTAAGAAGTGCGTAAATACGCCCTTCATCAATGGGCCACGTCATCACTTGATAGTGACCCGGTAAAATACTTATAACTATTTACTCTGAACTCTGACTCTTAAAACTAGACTCCAATACCTTTAATGTGTTAGGTCATAGGACTTCTAACTCATTATTGTTTGGGAGATATGATTGTTTAAGTTGGACCCTTACTTATGAACTTCACATACTCTTCGTTCTTCTCTTCGTATATGTTTTCCTCCTCACCTAAGGCCAACATACAACCCATACTTCCCTTAAAATAGTGTATGAACATCAAATAATCATCCAAAATTTTTTGGGGTATAATATCCCCGCACCCTTAGAAACATTTATCCCCGAATGTGCGTTACCTTCACTTGACATGCATTAAAAGTACATAGTCTGTAACTTAAATATCAAATACATACCTCTATCACATTGATGTCGCAAATAAGTGAGGGTACTTCTTCCTCAACTATTCCTCATCTACCCAAGTCACTTCCTTGATATTGTTACTTCGCCACAATACATTAACTGAGGTGACTTCTTTAGTCCAAAGCTTCATGACCAACCGATCAAGAATGGAAACTAGGACCTCTGTATAGGTTATCTTCTCAAAAATTTGGACATCCTCAATAGGCATGATGCAAGATAGATCTCCGATGCACTTTCGTAGCATTGAAACATGAAATATAGGATGGACTGCTGCTAGCTTTGGCCGTAACTCCAACTCATAGCCTACCTTGCCTATCCTGTGGACAACTCTCTAAGGCCCGATATGTTACACCCCGTAAATTTCCAACATATAGATGGCCTATTCGCGTTTTGGTTAAGGGTATTTGGAAGCCATACATGCTAGAAAAAGGCCCGGAAAAAGATCGGACGAGAAACCTGTCGAACCATCGCGGAAGGAGCCCGGGTAGAGCCCCTCCGCGATAGCAGCGTGTCACGGAGGTGGGGCCTCCACTTTGGCTCCATGACACGTTGGGCCTGTCCAGGCCCAACTATATAAAGCCCCCTGCCCAACTATATAAAGCCCCACTGTTTAATTATTTAATTACGTAAATTTCCGTAGCTCTCACGAGAGAAACAGAGAGCCTGTGGGGAATATTAAATTATCGCCGATTAATGCGTCAAATGTAGTCCAAATCCAAATTAACCTCGTATACCGAGGTATTAAACAATGTAAGCATTCCTACGGATTTATTTCGAAATTCGTGGACAAATCGCCATGCTACCGGGCTAAGGTAAGTGGAATTGCTCCAAATTAGTGTCAATGTGCTCCTAACCTTAAAGTGAATACTTCTCCCTTCTGGACTTTCGAGAAATAACAGTTTTTGACCGCCTTTCGATAAGTATAAGTTTAGGCTATAAATATATCGAAAGTGACATTTTCTTTTATAATATTGGTGTATTTAGTACTAATTGACATATATAAATGCAAAGCTGGGAGAAACAATGAGGCCGACCGAGCTTTGTCCGATAGCTCTGATGACTCGAGGTTAAGGCATGTGTAAGCCGCTTCAAGCAAGATAGTAGCTTTAGTCTTGTATATCATAGTAGACTCGTAATAGAACTCTTGAGTTGAATATTGAGTAATGTGCAAGTTCGCAAGTCCGGTTTGCTATATCGTACTACCCGAAAGTTAAAGCACGCGCCAAATGGCGAGTTAGCATTCCGCATCAGCATAGCCCATTGTGTGATTAGCAAGCATGTTTTTAGAATAATGTGGCACATAATCGAATACAAGTATAAAGTAAAATCGTATAGACAGAGATATTATCCTCGCACGATTAGCCAAAATGTATTGTGATAGCACCACATGTATTAGCCATGTAGTTAGATAAAGATTACAGATCTGGGGTGATAAGAGCAATATGAGAATCAGTATAAATACAGAAAGAGATCAGAATAAGAAATCAGAATTCGATAGCATTTTCACCACATGCTTGCTATTTATGTGCCTATTGTTTGTTCAGATTTCTGGTTGTGTCGCAGCGAGGGTACTCTTTGAGCATCCTTCGCCCCCAGGCTGGTAATCGTGTCGCCCACTGAGCGGGTGGGTTTACGTCACCCAAGGAGGCATGCCGCCCCTGGGCTTTGGACGAAGATGGGGATGAAGCTTTCCCCATATCAAGTCATCAAAGACATAAAGATGTATAGTCCGCTGTGTGCAAGCGCCTGTGTGAAATGTATCTTATCTGGCCATAATTACAGATACAGTAGGAGTCCTCCGGACTCAAATACGTTTATTTATATCTGAGGTTATGGCCCGAGCCGAGACCTGTGGGGCTGGCAGAGGCTCGTAGTTAGCAGATGAAAGGAGTGACTTATTTTTACCGGTTTTGACCGCAGTGGTATATAGATTGTTTGTTTGCTTGGCGCCATCCGGCTTATGGGGGTTCGTATTGGCTCTTGCTTGCTATATGTATATGTATTTATGTGCTATATATATTAGTTAATAGACAAAGCAGAATTCTCCGCATCTACAAATAATGCCCTACCCTATCACAACATAGAAAGATCGATTCTGGGCCATATCAGCTTCTATGCATTTCAGCTTATCTCCTCGCTATTCAGAATTGCTAGCTAGTGTTAGTTGTATTCAGTTGTATTCAGTTGCTTGGCATACTCGCACTGGGGCTGTACCGACGCCATTGGGGCGCCGCATTACTTGCTTGTAGGTACTAATAGATGAGGAGGCGATCTCGTGATTCCACTGGCCTATAGAGTCATCAGCTTTTATCATCCGAGCTTGGATATTCAGAGGTGTAGTTCATTTTCTTTTTGTTGTACAGTTCTTGAGTAGGTCAGGGCCCCGTCCGATCATTTTATCGCACTCATGTAGGTCACAGATTGTATATTTATCTCCCTCGTGGCCGCTGGAGCCGGCCGTGAGGTCGTGCATTGTGTTCAGTTGTTTAGTACTCTTGTTTATGTTGGTCGTGTGGGGCCATAGTTTGATAGTAGTGGTGACCTTGCCGGTCACGTAGTTATTCGCATTTCTATGTTGAGTTTCGTATGACTAGACAAAGACATGTGCCTTGTCGGCCCGCATAGGTTCCTTATTATGAATATGTTTCGGTTAGCTGTTATTACATATACATTTGGCTATAGGCCTGGGGCCGGCCGGTGGTCAAGCTTAACCAAGATATAGCCCATTGTTTAAATATGAGATAGAGCTAGCCAGGCACCGATGTGCCTAGGCTCATCAGCTTAGCAACCAGTCCTATTAGTACACCAGTCTCCACCATACCCCCTACAAGGGGTGTGACACGATATATCTAGGGCTCAACTTTACTTTCAAACAAATTGCATGATACCTTCTCATAGGGAGAGATTTTAATAAAGACTCTAATCATCGATAAATAACTATAGAGCCTCGGTGGGGTACATCAACATAAGATTTTTGCCTCGCTCTAAGCCGTCTACAACTCCGTCTCTAATAAGATTCACTCGATCACTCGTTGCACTAGACGGCCCCACAACCCACTTGCCGAAGTTCAAACTAGCCTATTAGGGATCTACATTTCCGCCATACAAAAAGCTTCATACGAGGTTATCCGAATGTCTTTCCTCAAGCAACTATTATTATAAACAAATTCTATCAAGGAAACATGATCATCGTAGTTTCCTCCAAAGTCTAAAATATAGGCACGCAACATATCTTTCTAGCATTTTGAATAGTGCTTTTGGCCTCGTCCATCTATTTGGGGATGAAATGTATTGTTGAGATTCACCGAGTGCTCAGTACTTTCTAGAAAGAGTTCTAGAAGTTTGCTATGAACTATGTGCCTGTCTGAAATAATAGATGAGGTGATGCCAGCCGTAGAAAATCTATGTCATGGATATATAGCCTAGCATAATTTCACTGCATAAGTGGACTTGACTGGCTAGAAGTGAGCCGGGAGTTTTTGTCAATCTATCTACATACCCACAAGCCACCTCCTACTCATCCATGGTAAACTAGTAATACAAACCCACGTTAATCACCGATCTTGCAAATAGCATGCCCGTTACGCTTGATAACTTAAATTAGTCTTGTTTATCTGCTATTCTATACATTGTCATGTGATTTTATATAAATGTGAAGATATGTGCTAACTAACATGATTAGTCCTTGTTTTGTAGGTTTCAATGATTTTAAGGAACTAAATCATGTTGCGAAGGAAAGGAATGGAGTTCGGAAGCAACGAGCGAAAGTCGGCAAGGAGTAGGCCATGGCAAGGTCGCTGCGCTGGGGCAACAGGCCACGCTATGCGTGTGGCCGCGCCCTGTACACACCTATGTTATGCAATCGTAGGTGTGTAGGTAGCACCGCCAAAGAACGTCGCTACGGCGTGCCATCCCCGCGATAAAGAGAGAGTGCCATCAGGCTGCCCGTGCAGCGGACGCTGCCAACGCTGCAAGGGCTGCCTAGGTCAATTTTTGGGCAATTTCAGAGAGCCGCGTTTGGGCCGTGTCACGAGGCAAAGGTTCGCGATGCATTCCGTGGGACACGTTTCTTGTTATTCCGGGAAAAAATTCACCGTGATAAATAGAACACTAGGTCCATTTTTAATTATTCTACTTGGTGGAGCAAGAACGTGGGTTACAAAGTAATGAGGGACGCAAAATCTTAGGGTTTTTCTCTATCTTTCTCCTTTCTTTCAATTGTTTAGTATGATTTACACTCATTCGATGATGTTTAATCCACAAATGAGTGGGTAATTTCACTTCTTGCTGAGGTTAAGAACATTTGTATTGAAATGTAATTGTTGATCATTTGATTTTTCATCTTTTCTTCCATGGTTGTTCTATTAATTCTTGTTCTCACCGCATTACTGCTCAGTCATGTTAATGTATATCTAAAAAGTCCTATTTCACTCGGAGAGAGCGTAAGAAATTGGTGCATGTGAATTGATAGGATATAATCTTTTCTTACTTTGGGAAATTGAGAATTGATTTACTCTTTAGGATAGAAATATAACCGAAAGTCATATTAGTCAACTTCGGAATTGGTTTTGTATGGTTGTAGAACATGAATTCTTTTATCACGTAAATGTAGGGCGGGTATGTTCATGATTCTTAAGTCGGGCTAATACGTGAGTTTTTATCCATAGGCAATAATTCTTGACTAGCAACCTGGAGAAAGATAGATCAAATTGTATCGATAATTTATTCTCATATCTACAGTTCGGACTCAAATTGTATATTTATTTTAGACTTAGCATAAATTAGGAAACTAAATATAAAATCTCTTTGCTAATCGTTGTCCCATTTTTTAAGTTGCGCTATTGACACTTGAGTAGATTTACAACAGAGTCCAGTCCCTGTGGGATCGGGAGCATTTGGCTTACTTGAGCGTTTTACTACTTGTTTGACCACTTGCACTTGCGTGTAGTCAAACACGAACAAGTTTTTGGCGCTGCTGTTTCGGACTGCAATGAAGTAAAATTGTTTTCTTAAGTGTTAGTTTACAATTTATATAAGTGCTGACAGCTTGGTCTTAGTGTTTGTTTCTTAATTCTTTTTTATTTTTTCGATACCCTTCTTGACATGACATCGTAAATACAATTGGTTTAAATGGTGGATACTCATATTTTGTGAATCTTGCCTGGCATCATGGAGGACACCACTCTGTGGCAACACCGTAACACGTGCAATATAGGTGTGGTGGTCAAGATGGCCATTGTGATGGTTCTCCGAATGCATACTCCTCCCTGAACCCCTACTATGATCCTTCTATTGTTTTTGGATGAATATAGGCATGTTGAAAATGAGGACTTGGGGCGCCAAGCTCGAATAGAAGACATGCCTAAAACAACTCCTGAGCAATTAGAAGTAATGAAGGAGGCAATGGCAACATTGATAGTTCAGAAGAAGAGAATGCAAGAGGCTCTAAAAAAGGATGAGCGCAAATTCACGGAGATGATTGTCGAGGCTGAAGCTTGTGATAATTGCAGGTAACAGCTGTAGGCGATATTCGAGAGGAACTACAAGAGGGAAGACAAGGGGTGAATTTTCAGATGAAGCCCGACTATTAGAATCTCTTGAGTGTACCGTGATGAGCTCTTGTTGCTACATTATAAAAAATTTCTTCAGGGGAGAAGAGATAAAGCAAATTCCCCATTGGACACTAATGGAGAGATAGATGTTGATGCGGAGAAGGTGTATACAAGTAAGGAGGTCAAGAAAATGCAAGCTCGTGAGTCGAGGTGTACTCGGACCCCACTCAAAGTATTTTTCGACATTGAGTTTGGTTGACAAGCCATAGAAATAGGGTCTTCCAATCTTATAGAGAAATGTCGAGAGGAGGACCAACCCTGTTAGTTCTGAAATTTGCTGATCAACAGACGTAATGACTTCACTTACTTAAGGGCCACAAACGTCAAGGGCGACATCTACCGTTGGTCTCATAATTTCTCACCACCACCCCTAGAACACAAAAGGAAATTAGAGAAGAAATTAGGGGTGAGATTCATATCGTCAAGGTGGAGGAAAAAGTGGTGAAACTTGATACGTCGCGGCCGCGACGTAAAATTAGGCGCCGCATGTGAGGTAATCCCAAGGGTACCATGGGTACCATTTTAAACTTCTTGCATCTCGTGTTAATTTTATTTATTTTTCATTTTGTGTTATTTTTGGTGGAAAGCTAGGCACAGATGGGGGAAATCTGAGTACCTTGGAGGAGGAAGCTACCAAGCATGAAGATAAAGTATGGGGTTGTACACCCACTCGTGCAAAGTTGAAGGAAAGCATGAGGTTAGCTAGGCCTAAAGGCTTCAGAGAGTATTTCACCCGCTTTAAATGTGCCACTCTGATGCTAAGAGGACATAGCATGATTCAAGTGTGGGGGTGAGGGAAATTTCAAAATTTTTGTGCTTAACGATTTTTGGTGAATGTAATGCTTGGGAGAAATATTTGAAAAAAAAAAATTGTGAGTCAAGCATGACTTCATCACCCGTTGGTTTTTCTTTTCGCTTCTTTCCGACGGGGACTTTGAACTCAAGAATAAAAATTTTCTTGTCTGTATATAATGTTTGTAGTCATAGTAGGGACTTTTCCGACGATGGATGCATGACGACCGTCCTGAGGAAAATTAGTCGCAGGTTGGTTTTTGGAACCCGTAGCTAATTGATGGCTTGATGTTCTTGTTGTGTGCTATGCATGATTGTAAGATAAATGTGTGGTTAGTGTTGAAACATGTAAGAAGTGTATAACTTTGGTGTGAGACACTTAGGAAATTTTAATTTGACTCAATGTGATTGAAGCTTAATTTTGAATTCTTGTGATTAGCTGAGTTAAGAGTCTCAAATGTGTCTTGGAATTGAGTATGTGCCGTGAAGTTTTTCAATATTCCGTGCTACTCGTGGAAAGTCTAGAACTTGCCTGTGTGTATATAAAATGAAATGAAGGATGAGAATTGGTAGGAGATGATTTAGGCATTTTCAATGAACCTAAATGTATCCCTCACTTTACCTACCTTGAATATTTAATCCTAGTTAGCCCCATTGGAGCCTTGAGCCTATTATTTGATAGCTACAACATAAGCTTAATCCTTTCATTTAATTAGCCTGAATTGGATCCATACCCAAAGCGCCAAGTGAAAAAAATCCGGGAAAGAGTGAAGGAGGAGAATTGGGAAAAAGAAGGAAAAAATATAGAAGTTGTAAAAGTTGAGAAAAGGACAAAGGTGCACTTGTGTGGAAACGTTGATTATTAGTAGGAGAAGAAAACAAATGAATGAGAAAAAAATTGCTTAAGTACTCCTCTTACTACTAAGTTGAGTGTGCCTTAAAGAAAAGGGGAACAAGAAGAAAAAAATCCAGGATTGAAAAGAATGAGGGTGAAGTAAGAGAAGAGATATCCTTAAGGAAGGTTGAAGTTATTAAAAGCGATTGGGGGAAGATAGTCACTTGGCTAATGCCGTAATAGTACCTACCCGCCCCTTAGCTATATTACAACCCATTAAGTCCTACTTGATCTTACGCTCATACATCCTTAAATGAGTGGAGTAAAACACAAGGGCAAGCCTATGGGTTACTACATGATGCATGTGAATTCTTTGTGAGAGCGAGCGTAATTTTTATTCTTATACCTATACTTGGCGTGATTTGAATATTTGTGAGTAAAAATGGTAACTCTCTTGTTGTGAGAGCACATGTTTAATGAGAGATAACACGTCGTACTTCTTGACTAGTTGATTTTGCATGAGTTTGCTAAGATTGAGAGTCGATTCTGAGGCTAGGAAGTCTTAACATAGTTGTATTTCATTTCAATGATCCAATCGTGCATGCTCTATTTTTAACTTGTATCTTAAATGATCATTATAGCCGTAACTTGAATTATTCCACAACAGTTATGTGAGTCTCCATATGCATGATGTGTAAGGTTGCTCGAGAACAAACAAGGCTTTTAAGTGGTGGGGTTGTGATTCGGGAAATAGCATGCCCGGAAGTTACGCTTGATAACATAAATTAGTCTTGTTTATCTAAGTTATTCTATACATTGTCATGTGATTTTATATAAATGTGAAGATATGTGCTAACCAACATGATTAGTCCTTGTTTTGTAGGTTTTTAATGATTTTGAGGAAACTAAATCATAAGTTGGTGAAGGAAAGGAATGGAGTCGGAAGCAACGGCGAAAGTCGGCAAGGGCTATGGCAAGGCTGGCCGCGTCAGCACGTGCCACGCTGTCCGTGTGCCGCACCTAAACTGCGCCAGCGTGCGCGTAGACCCAAGAGTGCAGGCAAACAGCACCAGTGCGCCAGCAACGTGCCACGACGTGTCATCCTCCGCGATAGGAGAGTGCCATCGCACCGCCTGTGCAGTGTGATACACCGCCAATGCGGCAAGGGCTGCCTAGGGTCAATTTTTGGGTACTTCAGAGAGCTCCGCTGTTGGTCCGTGTCATGGAGGCAGGTGTTCGCGACACCCGTGACACATTGCTTATTATTCCGGGAAAAAATTCCCACCAGTATAAATAGAACACTTAGCTAATTTTTAATTATTCCACTTGGTGGAGCAAGAATGTGCTATAGGCAGCTTGAGGGGACAAAAATCTTATGGTTTTTCTCATCTCTTTCTCCTTTCTTTTCAATTGTTTAGGCGATTTACACTCATTTGATGATGTTTAACTACAAATGAGTGGCTAATTTCACTTGCTGAGGTTAAGAACATTTGTATTGAAAATGTAATTACAACTTATGTTTTTTCATCTTTTTCTTTCCATGGTTGTTCTATTAATTTTTTGTTCTACTGCATTAATGTTTGGCCGATGTTAATGTAAGTGGTCTAAAGTCTGGTTTCACTGAGAGAGCAAGTGAAATTGGTGTTGTGAATTAGATAGGATATGATATTTTAGTTTAGGAAAATTGAGAATTGATTTACCTTCGTGGATAGAAATATACCCGAAAGTCGCATTAGTCAACTACGGAATTGGTTTTGTATGGCTAGAACATGAATTTATTTTTATCATAGAAATGTAGGTGGAAGGATTATGATTCTTAAGTTAAAGGGGCCACTTAGTAATTTTAATCCATAGGCAAAAGATAGATCAAATTGTATCGATATTTATTTCTACATGTTCAAGCTGGGCCAGCATGCTCACATTCATAGTTATCAAATTGTATATTTATTTTAGACTTAGCATAAATTAGAAAACTAAATAAAAAAATCTCTTTTCTACACTGTTGTCTGCATTTTTTTTAAGTTACGCTTATTGACACTTGAGTAGATTTGCTACCGTAGTCCCCCCGTGGGATCGAGCACTTGCCTTACTTGAGCTGTTTTACTACTTGTTCGACCACGTGCACTTGCGTGTAGTCACCAAACTGACGAACAATCACCTCCCACATCCAAAGTTAGAATATCTATATTTGAATCAAGCCTCCGTGTCTCTAATACTACCTTTACATGCTAGCAATTAGGATATTAAAAATTGAACTCGTGATGACCTTTTTTTAATGCTGTTCCACCAATACAGCTTATTTAAAGTCACAATATATTCGTGGGTACATGGATGTACCGAATACGAGAATAATGTGCTTCACTCATAATTTTCTCCTGTAGCTTTCCCACATTTCGCAGACATAAATGAGTCCTGTATCTAAAGTCTCTATATGGATTGCACTCTAAAAATACTTGCTTCTGTTGTGGAATGTTATTTCTTAGTAGGACTGTAATGCCTCGAAAACTCAAAGATTAGGACCCGGAATTAAAAATAGAAAATTTGCAAACTAGAAAATCCGGCACTAGTCGCGAACGGGTCGTTAAGTGACCTGTTAGGAGGTGCCCACGAGTTGTGATGTTACTCAGGGGGAGGCTAGGAGATGAAATTTTGAAATTTAGAAGTAAAGGTACCTACCAAGAGACCACGAAGTCTTGGTTAGTCCACACGACTCAAGTTAGGCCGCCGTAGGGTGGGTGAGTAAGAAAGGAAACTAAGAGGGAGGCAATGTTCTATATGGGGACACCCACGAGTGTGGAGCACCCTCACGACTGTGGGAAGAGACGTGGTCAACTAGTGAGGAAATAATTGGCTTGGAGGTAGTGTACCTAACGGGTTGGTGACTATGACTCTCGTGGTTCACCACTAACTAGTCGTTAGATTTGCCGTGACGAACCCAGTGACTGCATGACCAGTGTACTGATGGATCAGACCACAAGTCGTGTCCCAGGGCAATGAATCGTTAGGTCCCTCGTTAGGACCACCTTGCAGTTATTCCCCGCGATATTCTTAAGGTGTTTCTGCAAATTTCTAGCCTCCTAGATCATAAAATAAATCATTTTGGGTATTTTTAAAGGGAATTTAGAGGATTAAACGGTTTTACCTCATTCCCACTTAATTCTCAGAAAACTACGCCAGTTCTCACTTAGAAGCTCTCAAGCAAGGTTTAGAGTTCTCATCCATTGCAGCAAAGGCAACTCACTTTTCTAGGAATTTTAGTCGCATGTGGGAATTCAACAAGGATTGTTCTTCCTTGTGTCCCCTAAAAACTCTTCCCCGCCTTACTATCGCTCTAACCTTGAATTTTCGATTGTGAAGATATTGCTATCAGACCTTGCTTCATTCTTTAGGAATATTATTCTACGCTAATTTTGATGTTTTACACCAATTTGTAATTAGAATGATGTCTGCTCATTAATGAATTTTTTATTCCCAACTCTTTGAAAAATGTAAACCAGAATCTTACATGCTATTGAATTCTCAAATTGTCTTGAATCTTTTGGAGTTAGTTACAATAGTTGTAATGTTAGAACTCAGTCAAATATAAGGTGTTAGACAATTTCGCTTAGAAAGTTTATATACTCAAAAATGTCAGTCTAGTCTCAGTTTTTTAGCAACCTCCAAGGACTACTGTAATAATGTCACTGACGGCTGATCACAGAATTCCCGAGGTGTGCTATCACCTCCCAGTCATCGAATTAGACGGAACTCAATCTATAGTCCAACAAGGCGGTCATGACACTCGCACAATAGCTCCACTATCCCTAGACCCTACTAAAATATAATTTGTTATTAGACTAGCTATGACGCTTCTAGATAAGCAACTCTGACCTACTAAAACCCTATTTCAGAATATAGTTTGATAAGACTCTCAGGGTACTTTAAGTTATGGCCTGACAAGTCTTGGAATCCTAGTTTCATCTATCATCTTAGGATTAGAATTCCAAAGTAAGTGTGACTTAGCACCGAGCTGACCAGTAGTTCCACCTCACCTGTGTTCCTTAACTATATTGCCAAAGATAAGTTACGCATTTATTGGCCCGATTGGACCTAGACTTTGATCACCCAGCTCATGCCTCTATACCCTGGAAAGGTATATTTGGTCCTACCAAGGGGAGTTATACATCTGGACTAATGCTTAGCTCATGTGGTTACATGCCCGCGAGAATCTCCCACTAGTCACCCTACCAGTCTCGAATAAGCATTTCACTTCAATTCTGAGATTCATTAGATTAGATAAGTTCAATACAGTATCTTAGACTTCCAAAATTTTCAAACATAAGGGCATATCTTTTGACCATTAGGTGTGGTCATCTTGACCATCTCGTATATTGCGCTTATTCGGCCCAAGATATCGCTTGTCATTGCATGTCATTTTCAGTTCAATATTTTGTATTTAGTTATGTTTTCAAATTTATTTACTCAGTACATTCAAATACTACGCATATCTTTATTCTTATCGCTTCATGATATAGCCGCAGTTCTCAGCACGCATTATTAACTCCACTTTGTTCAAATCTCCCTCCCTCATTAGCGTGGTGGTGAATCCTCATCTTTCGAGGACATTATTTCAATTACCTCAGTTATGTTTGTTACATTCTCATGACTTAGAGTTAGCTGAGGCTTGTCCCAAGAATCAGCTAGGACTCGCCAAAAACATAGATTTGGTTTCTAAGACTGCCGTTGTTGTTCAAACTATTTTGATGTCTACGATTTAGTTTTAAATTTTCTCATAAATGTTTTATATTATTATTTCAAGCTTTCTCTATGTGTGTTTTACTCAATACCAAAGGTATGATAGACCAGGGGTTGACTTTAAGTTACTCACCCAAGTACCGTGTCCTGGAGGTGGTGTAGACTTTGGGCCTACAAACTTGGTATCGTAGTACTAAGCTTTCTGTATCCTCAATGTCTCGAAGATGCATCAAGTAGAGTCCTTTCACGGGTGTGAAGCACCCACACTTATGACGGTGAGCCATGAGATGTCATTAAGAATTCTCCCTTTATTTCATACTCCTTATCATGCGTTGAAATTCTAGTTTCAAAAATTATTCTCCTAACTTCAGGATTTGCTTCATTTCACCGAGCTATGCCTCCATGATGAGGCAATGGAAAAGGGACAGTAATGTCAGCGGACTACTCCACCAGCCACCCCACAGGATGACTCTGTAACCACCGCAGAATTTAGGGCGGCAATTCAGCCTACTGCAAGCAGCATCGTGACTAATCGTGTGAACTAGCAGTTGTTCCGGGCTTAATAATAACGTCCGCAAAGAGTCGCTAGGGTGCGAGATTTTACCCAAATGAATCCTCCATCATTTTATGGATCCAAGGTGGGGGAGACCCCAAGAGTTTATAGATGAGATCAGAAGATTACTCCTTAGGCGGTGCCGCCCCTCCCAGAAAGTGCCGACTGCTACCTACTAGCTAAAAGGGATAGCCTAAGTCTCTGCTATGAATAGTGTAAAGAGGGGCGGCGAGTGGGAGCAGACCGATGGTGTGGGAGGAGTTCAACATAACCTTCTTGGATAGATTTTTCCTCGGGAGCCGGTGGTGGAAAAGTGGCTGAGTTTACGAACTTGAAACAGGCAATAGGACCGTAGAATAATACATTGAGCTTACCGTGCTATCTAAGTATGCTCCAGAGATGTAGCCAAAGCCAAGGGCTCGACATGTTGAAGTTTGTGAATGCAGTGTCGAACCTCGGGTTCTTAAGGAGCGCAGGACAACAATGCTAATTAGGGATATGGACCTATCCAGTCCTAACCTGTCTAAAAGCCTATAGACGAGGCTTAAAATCAAGGACATGGAGCCGGGGAATAAATGCGGTGGACTGACAATCAGATTACAACCATTAGAGGTCTAGCAATGGGAATCGCCTCACAAAGCAGCAGGCAACAAGTAGAGAGCCCTAACACCCACCTCAGCTTAGCACCCAAACTTTCAATCCCGCCAGACGGAGGGGTGGAGCACCCGGCCTCTCATTCTCGAGCTACGTACTGGAATAGATATCCATCTGCCCTGCGCGCCAAGAACCCACCCGAGTGAGTGTCTTCAAATGGTCAAGAGGGTTGTTTTTGCTGGGGGCAACTTGATCAACAACTTAAAGATTGCTCACAAGAGGGACTCCGGGAGAGCACAATCCACCACATCATCATCTCCAAACAGTTTCTACCGCCTAGCAAGCCAACACATTAGGTAATGGGTAGAAGGTCAGCTAAAACCATTTTTCGCATTATCTTCCCATCGATCGAGATCTCACCTCGACATACTACTGTGCATGTTACGCCTCTTTCATCTGACATGTATGCCTCCTCAAATCTAGAGCCACTTTTTCATTCATGACTCCCTACGTAGCGCCACATGTCTACAATATCGCCTTAGAGGTCCTCTAAAAGACTATTCTCTGCCTCCACCCCTATTACAGTCGGCTAGGAGCCAGCCGGGTGTATAGAAACTATCCAGTCTCAATCTTGGAATAAAGTTATTCCAGCTTGGATCTCGTAGTGTTAGACATGGTCGATTTTGACCTTATACTCGGCATGGATTGGTTACACACCAGTTATGCCTCGCTGGATCGCAAACTAGAGTTATAAAGTTTCAATTTCCAAATGAACCAATGCTAGAATGGATTGGTAGTAGTTCAACGCCTAAGAGTCGGTTTATTTCCTACCTTAAGGCCTAGAAGCTCATTTACAAGGGATTTATTAATATATAGTTCGGCCTAAGGGATTCCAACTCGAGACCCCAAATATCTAGTCGGGCCTAGTGATGAGTGAGTTCCCTGATATATTTCCCGAGGATCTTCCTGGAGTCCCCGAATTGAAATAGACTTTAACAGACTCTCCAGATACTCAAACATCATCTCCATCCTTCCTTACAAAATGGCTCCAGCTAAGCTAAGGAGTTGAAGAGAAACTAAAAGATCTTCTTGAAAAGGGTTTTATCAAAATTCTATCATGTTCTGGGGTGATCCAAGATTATTCGTCTGTAAAGAAAGATGGTACCCTTAGAATGTGCATAGATTACCAATCAACAAAGTCATAGTCAAGAACAAAACTCTACCTGCACTGACAACCTATTTACAACATCAAGGAGATACCATTTCTCAAAAATTATCTCAGGTCGGGGTATCATAAGTTAAGGGTCGTAGAGTGTGACATATCAAATCGCCGTTCAAAACTCTCGTATGGTCACTTGGAGTCATGTTATTTCCTTCGGATAACAAACTACCACGTAGCCTTCATGGACTTGATGAATAGAGTCTTCAAGCAGTATTTGGATATGTCTATCATTGATGAATAACGACATCCCGGTATACTTCAAAAATAAGGAAAAGCATGCTAATAACTCCGACGATAGTGCTTCTGGGAGTGCTTAGACACCGCCACCGTTCCGCCAAGTTCAAAGCAAGTGTGAATTGTGGTTGAAGTCAGTGACTTTCCCTATGTCAATGGTCTCGGGCGAAGGTATTCAAGTTGATCCTCAAAAGATAGCAAGAGTGAAAGACTGGCCCGTACTCACTTCAAACGAAATAAGAAGTTTCTTGGCATTACGATTACTACCAATGCTTTATAGAGGGATTTCTTCTATAGCATCTCCATTGACCAAGTCTGAATTAAAAGGTGAAGTTCCGGGTCGATGCATGTGGTAAGAGTTTTGTGAGCAAAACTCAACTCACTACACGCTTCGATATTGACTTACCAAAAGGATCGGGATGGATTATAGTTTATTATGACGCTTCTGGGGGAGTTGGACTCCATTGCGTTCTCTAATGCAACAGAAAGCAAGGTGACAGCCTACGCCTCTAGAAAGCTCAAGGTTCATGAGAAGATTTATCCAAATACATTACTTTGAGTTGAAGCTGTACCGTTTGCATTAAAAATATGGAGGCATCATCTATACGGCCTATGTTCATGTTTTTGATCAATCATAAGAGCCTTTAGTAAGTATTCAAATGTATACCCCCTAAATATTCTCTAGAGGAGGTGGTTGGAACTCTCAAGGATTATGACATGAGCATGCAATATCACCCGGCAAAGCCAATGGGTGGTGATGGTCTCGTTGAGTGTCCATGGGGAATGTGACTCATATTGAGGAAGGCGAAAAGGAGTTGTAATATATTCACAAAGCTAGCTTGGTTAGGGAGCATTATCGACTCACTAAGGATGGAGTGGTGATACAAAGTGGGTCGACTTTTGGTTGTGTGTTAAGTCCAAACAGCATGAAATATCCCATCCTTCTTAAACTCAATGAAGCCAAGCCTAAAAGAGGTTGAGGAAATCAATAGGGAGATGGTGTGCTCGCATCAGGATGATTGTGTGTATCGAAAGCCTGGTGACTCGACACAATGTATACATTACCAAGTACTGTGAGCTCGAGATACTCTATCCACCTAGCTCTACTAAAATATTCCTGCGATTTGAAGGATATTTACTGGTGGAATCCGCATGAATAAGGACATTTACGAATTTGTAGCCAAGTGCTCGAATAACCAAAGAAAGTCAAGGTAGAGCATCAAAGGGCCGAGGTATGACCTAAGATATCAACATACCATGGAAGAAATAACAGGCTTTGTCATGGTCTACCTCGGAACTCCCTGCAACATGATTCCATATGGGTAATAGTAGATCGGATGACTAATTCATCACATTTCTTCCCACCAAAATGACTATTAAGCTAAGACTATGCTGACTTTATATCTGAGCCAAAGGTAAGGGTGCCATTATCCATCATTTCTGTGCATGTGAGGTGCTCAGTTCACCTCACATTTTTGGAAGTCTTCTTCGAAGGGACTAGGTACCAAGGTCAAGCTTAGCATAGCTTTTCACCCGTTACGATGGGCAAGCTTAAAATGCATCATTCGCACCTTAAGATATGCTGAGAGCATGCACGATCAATTTCAATGGAAGTTGGGATGACCATTTTCCTATTATCGAGCTTTCCATGTACAACAACAGCTACTACCCAAGATCCAAATAGCCCCACTTGAGGCATCATATGGTAAGAGGCTGCATCTCCTATCGGGTGGTTCAAGTGGGCAGTCGCTATACTGGTCTGCATCAGGTCCACGTGGCTATAGATAAGGTAAAACTCATCAAAGAATGATTGAAAATAGCTTAGAGCCAACATAAATCTTACTCCTAATGTGAGAGGAAGAGAATTAGAGTTTGTTGTGGACTAGGTCTATTCAAAATTTTGCCCATGAAAGGGGTGATGAGGTTTGGAAAGAAGGAAAATCTTTTAAACTGAAAAAAAAAAAATGTGTAATCTTAAAGAATACGAAGGCGAATTGGTAAGTTAGCTATGAGCTGGAGTTACCTTCAGAGTTGATATCTGTGCACCCCGTATTCCATGTGTCACTTTTTTGAAGAAGTGCACAGGGTGATCCAACTTCGCCAGCTACGGGATGCCAGAAATAAAGGATAGTCCTCATATGGCGGCGTCCTACCCCGTATCCTTAACCATCAGGTTCGTGGGGTGCCAAGTAACAACGAGGTAGCTTCAGTAAAGGTCTTATGGAGAAATTAGCAGGTTGAGGGAGTTACATGGGAGGTCAAGCAGAGAGTGATACGTATACCCACACTTATTTCTCACTCACCCCCGTTATAGCTCGAGATACTCTGGGCCTTGCCCTAGAAACCAATTCTCTAGTTATTATGTTCCTGGGCCTATGTGCTTAAGTTTCCTTTTATGTTTTTGGATATGTGTATGAAAAGTGAATTAATTTCAGTTATGTATTTTGACATGGAAGTAGTCATTATGTCGATGGATTTAAATGAGCAAGATTAAAATATTATGATTGCTATTTCATTTCCGTCGTTTCTTACATTCGGGATGAATGTTCCCAAGGGGAGCTATTGTAATACCTCAGAAACTCAAGGATTAGGACCCGGGACTTAAACAGAAAATTTGCAAAAAAAAAACCTGGAAAATCTGGCACCAATCATAGAATGGGTCGTTAAGTAACCTGTTAGTGCCTAATGAGTCATGATGTGACTCATAGGGAGGCTAGAGATGAAATTTTAAAGTTAGGAGAAACGTACCTACGAACAAGACCATGAGTCGTGGTTAGTCCATGACTCGTTAGGTCAGCCATGGGGTGGTGAGTAAGAAAGGAAACTAAGAGGTAGGCAAGATTCTATACTTGAGACCCCACGAGCCGTGGTCACCCTCATGACTCGTGGGAGAGAGGGTCAACTAGTAAGGAAATGATCGGCTTAGAGGAAGCGTACCTAACGGGTGGTGTGACCACGACTCATGGTCACCACTAACGCCGTTGGGTTTCCCATGAGGAACCTGTGTGACCGTGATGACTAGTGCACTTCCCCGGATCACACCACGAGTCGTGGGCCTGGGCAACGGTCATAGTCCCCTGTTAGGACCACACGGCGTTTATTCCTATAGAATATCCTAAGGGTGTTTTGCAAAATCCTAGCCTCTTAGATCCTAAATTAAGTTGTTTTGGGTTTAAAGGGAATTATAGGGGTTAAAATGACTTTCTCCTCATTCACTACGACTCGAAAAGTACACAATTTCACTAAGAAGCTCTCAAGCAGGTCTAGGGTTCCTCATCCATTGCAGCAGTTCAAACTCATTTTTCTAGGGAATTTTAGTCAGGTGTGTGGGAATTCAACAAGGGGATTGTTCTTCCCTTGTGTCTCCTAAAAATCCTTTCCTTAGGTAACTACGTCGAACTCGAATTATCAATTGTGAAGATATTGCTATCTACCTTGTTTCCATTCTTGAAGAATATTATTCTACACTAATATGAGATGTTTCAATAGTAGTTAGAATGATGTTTGTTCCATTGAATGATTTTTCCCTAACTTGAAAACAGAAATCGAATCCTACATAAGTATTAAATTCTCAAAATTTTCTTGAATCTTTCGTAGAGTTAGTTTATATAATAGTTTTATGTGTTAGATACTGAAATACTATTTAGACAATTTCGTATAGAAAGTTTATATACTAAGAAATGCCGCCCTAGTCTCGGCCAGATTTTTAGCAACCTTCAAGGACTGCATTATTGTCGATGATGTTTGACTACGTGAATTTTCGAGGTGTCAGTATCACCTTTCCACTCATTAGAATCAAATCTACAACTCAATGTAATTCCACAAGGGGTGTTATGACACTGACCGACAGCTCACCAGCCCTAGGACCCCAACTTCTGATTATAGTTTGTTCTTAGACGGTTACGACGCTTCTAGATAAGCAAGATTTTTACTGTGTAGAACCTAGTTTCGTAATCCGGTCCGATAAGACTCGTTAAGGTAATTTTAGTTATATATCCCTACTAGTCTTGGACCCGCCGAGTTATCATCTTAGACATGTTTAGGAATTCCTTGTGGGAGCGTGACTCGTGCAATCGAAGTGACCGGAGTTTAGTGCACCTGTGTTCCCAAAACTACGTTGCCAGCAAGATAGGTTACGCATATTGTCCTGGTTGGCTCCTAGATTTTGTGATCACCTAGTTCATGCCTCTATACCTTTGCAAGGCATATTAGTCCTACTATGTGGTGTAAACATCGGACTCCACGTTTAGCTCACGTGGTTACACATGTCTGTTATAGACTCCCACTATCATCTCAGTCCAGTCTCTAACAAGCAGTTCAGTTCAGCCAGCCTTTATCACTTAGACTGGCCCAAAGATATATAAGACTCAAAATTTTTAGACTTATGCATGTCTTTGACCATTAGGGTAGGGTCATCTTGACCATCTTAGTATATTAATGTTATTCAGTTCAAGTATCGCTGGTCATTGCATGTCATTTTCAGTTTAGTCTTTTATTCGGGCCATGCTTTATTTCTCCCATCATGCATTGGAAAAGACTCGACAAATACCTTTTATGATGTATCGTTTGATGATATAGGAACAAGTTCTCAAACCCAAATGTCGTTAGCCGACTTTCTTAAGATCTCCCTCTCAACAGCGTAAGTGTGAGGCCTCATCTTTCGAGGACATTATTTCTATTATCTCATTTATGTTTGTGCCATCTTACTAGACTTAGAGTTAGATGGGGGCTTGTCCTTAAAAATCATCATTAGACGGCTTTCGCACATAGATTTGGTTTTTCGATCGTCGCTGTTGTTCAAACTATTTGATGTCTACGATTCAATTTCTTTTAAATTTTCTCATAAATGTTTTATGTTATTAATTCAAGATTTATCCATGTGTGTTTTACTCAACATACCAAAGGTATGATAGATAAAGGGTTGACTTGGGGTTACCTGTGACTTCAAGTACTATGTCCCATCTAAGGTGTAGACTCGAGGCGTGACAACTACCAATTCCGTATCCTCATCAAGCACGATTAACTTTTCACACTAGCAGGATTCTATGGCATCCTAAACTACCACGTCTCCATTTCTATATCTATAAATTGAATATGCAGATTAGCTATTTGATGTATAGTTTTCACTACTAATATTGTTAGTCAATATCACTTAAACCTGTTTACATAGACTTGTGACTCTAATGCATCACCACAACATTAGCTCTAACAAAATTGTATGAAATACCAATCGGTCGTACAAATGAATTACCCTTCCACTCCTAAACTAACTCACTTAGAATTTAGAATTCCATTGCACGGGTCCTACTATTAATCGAAGCATAGCATGAAAACAATGAATCCATGCTCAAAATGATGTCAAAGTCATTCATAGCTAATTCTACTAAGTTTGCGGAGATGACCTTATGCAATATTGTAACCGGGAACTTATACACTTTAAAAGAGATAAATTTATAATTGAATCACCGACTAGAGTAGAGATCGAGAATGGTTCTAACAGATTTCTGCAGTAACTCAAAACTACTAGCAATATAAGGGGTCAATAAATACAAAGTAGATATTAGACCTAACAAGGCATAAACATCAATATGGAAGATTTGAAACATACCAAAGGGACCCACATTTGAAGCCTCGCTCCGCTAAGTGATACTAAAGCATAAAACCTATTGTGGCACTGACCGCCGCTGCACTTGTCGAGGCACCATGCTAAGGAGGATGTGCTACTGGAGATGCATAACTAGCTTTCTATCACACGGCTCCACCGACCCTCGATCCGGGCCGAGAAATCTCTTAAGTTCAGGTCCGTGTTTTCACACCAAGCAAGAGTCCAGCCATCTAAGCACCTTCAAATTGTTATTTTTGCCGCACCCCTGCACAAACTGAGAAAGAGCTCTCCATCTGCATGTTGCCCTCGCCTGACTTTAAAGTTGTGCTCCTCCGATCCCCTCCCGAATCTAGATGGCGTGCCGCCAATGATGGTGTTGAAGTGATAGAACTGTGCTGGGACTACTGACGCCGTCCAATTTCCTAACTTAACATGAGAAATCTCAGTCGCTGATCCCGGCCCTCTTGGCCTCTCTCTGCCTCTAGTAGACTGACTCATCTGCCGTGCATGAACTATAATGTGGAAACTTATATCCCTTACAGGCATAGGTGTTACACCCCGCAAATTCCCGACACTTAGTATTTGGCCTATTCGCGTGTCAAGTTAAGAGTATTTGAAAACCATATATTCTAGAAAAGGCCTCGGGAAGAGACTGAACAAGAAACCAGTCGAACCATCGTGAAGGAGCCGCAGAGCCCTCCGCGATGGCAACATGTCTCACGGAGGGGGAGCCTCGTTGGCCTGCGGACACGGGTCCGGCCCGTGCACAGCAGGGCAAGCCCACTTGGTTTTATTCATCGGTCTATCGATAATTTCCAGAAAATGCGAGAGAAGATGGAGGTACGAAGAATATTAGTAATTATCGCTCGATTACGCCGATAGTCCAAATTCAAATTAACCTTAGATACCGAGGTGATGTAGAACTGTGGAGCATTCCTACGAATTTAATTTTGCGAAATTTGGCCGACAAATCATCGTGCTACCGGCTAAGGTAAGTGGAATTGCTCCAAATTAGTGTCCATGTGCTCCTAGCCTTAAAGTGAATATTTCTCCCTTTTGACTTTCTGAGAAATAGCAAGTTTTCGACCGTTCTTCGATAAGCCAAAGTTTGGGCTATAAATATATCGAAAGTGATAATTAGGCTAAATTCAAAAAAAATGAAAATTGATAATATTATATATAATTAAAATCATAAAATTTGATCAAAAACCCTTAGAATATGATAAGATTTTTGCATAAATCACAAAGCCCATTAATAATTATTATATTTTTATATAATTCTTCAAAATCCCATGTATTTTTGATAAGGAATTTTCATGAAATCATATGGAACGGGCATGGGTGTGAATGAAAAATGACCATTGATAGCCTTACATGCCCGAAAATAGCCTATTCGCCCAAGAAGGAATTGGAAGGACTTAAAGAGAGAAGCCTTGAATCGCCCTATGATCACCTCTCTATAATCCTGCATACATGAATGTATCTAAATAAATTATCCTCTAAAATCCCACCTTCCATAAGCTAAAATGACGAAGTTTAGGACCTATAGCATGAAAAAGTTGAAAATTCCCTTAATAAACTCACCTTTGAAAACTGTCCAGATTGGTCCAATGGGAGGCACTAATTGGTCGTTGGGAGGAACGACGACCTGCTGTATGGACCGGCCATTTGTAATGATTATACCGCTTCGGAACATAACAAAGGGCTGACAGATGACTCACTTAAGAACCAATCTGTCATTACATCGACCTTTGCTTGCCCCTTCACAAAATCTGAACCTCCTTAAAAATGAGCCCTACCATAAGTCGTGGTTGCTTCCAACGAGTTGTGGTCCCCGAGCATGTTACATGCACCGGAAATATTGATAGACAAACAACGACCAAGAATCACTGTTGTCACTTTCTCACCCCAAGTCGTTGGACGACCTGTTGTATTCTTTCCTCGCTGGAACCCAGCCTCCTGCATGCCTGCTAATAATGGCTCATTGTTTCTAGCAATAAGTGATTGTGTCGTCCATCATCTCCACTACTACGTACTTTCCCCACCATGATCGCATACAACGACTCATGGCTAGATACCACGAGCTCCTATATGGCCTGCTCGTGCTATTTTTCCAAATTTCAGCTTCAAATTTTAACTTCTTGGTCTATTTCTACACTTTCGGTGTATTACACCTATGTTGCTAGTAGGTTTGGATTCACACGAAATCTTATCAGAACCCTTCTCGCCTCAACTCCAATTGGTGATTCAGCTTATAGCTAGACGGTGTATAGAATGCCCTGTCTACAAAGCTGCTTAGAAAGTCACCTCAGTAGAGTTATCCATGATTGATTTTGATGTTATCCTTTGAATGTATTGGTTATTTTCATGCTATGCCTCACCAATTGCACTCCATGCAATAGAGTTCGTATATCCGGGGTGAACCACTATAGTGGAAGGATAGTTCAACAGCTCGTAGGTTGTTTCATTTCATACCTTAAAGCCATAAAGGTGGTTTCTAAGGGTTTCATGTACCATCTAGTTAGGCTAAGGAATCCACTTTAGAGACCCTGACCATCTAGTCAGCTCCAAAGAGTGTGAGTATCCGAAGTGTTCCCAGATGATTCTACTGGAATCCTCTTCGTAGGGAAATGAATTTTGGTATTGACCTTCTCCCCGATACGTAGCCTATCTATTCCTCCTTATAGAATGGCTCTAGCTGAGTTAAAGGAGTTGAAGGAGAAGTTGAAATACCATTAGACAAAGGATCTTCATACCTAGCAAATCCCGATGGGGTGCACCCGCTCTCTTTGTCCGAAAGAAGGATGGTTCCCTTCGTCTGCATTGATTATTGGCAATTGAACAAAGTTACCATCAAGAATAGTATCCACTTCCAAATATTGATGGTTTGTTTGAATAGCTTCGGGTGCTAAGTGCTTTTTGTAGATAGATCTCAAATCCGGAGATACCACGCCCGTGGTTCGGGAGAGTGACATCCTAAAGACAACCTTTAGCACTTGGTATGTTCATTATGAGTTTGCAGTTATTTCTTTAGAATAACAAATGCTCGTGCATCTTTTGCGGATTTGATGAACAGGCGTTCAAGACATATTTGGATATGTCTTTCGTGATTGTGTTCATAGATGATATTCTCTACATACTCTCAGAGCAAGGGGAGCATGCCACTCATTTGAGGGTGCTAATAACACCTTGAAGGATCATCAGCATATGCTAAATTCGGCAAATGCGAGCTGTTGTTGAGCTCAGTGTCATTTTTGGGTCATGTGGTGTAAAGTGAGTGACGCATGTGTAATCTTTCAAAAGATCAAGCGTGTGAAAACTGCCTAGACCGGTGTGAGTCCTTTGATATCAGAGTTTCTCGGGTTTAACTAGTTATTAATGAGATTAGTCGAGGAAGCCTATTGTAGCCTGCTTACTAATTGGACCCGTAAGAAGATAAAGTTTCAATGGTCGAGGCTTGTGGAGAGGATCTTCCAAGAGTTGAAGACTCGACTCACCTCAAGACGGTGATAACGCTACCCTAGGGTATTTATGGGTTTGTAGTATATTTTGATGCTTCAAGGATCTACTTTTGGTTGTGTTTGATGCAACATGGTAAGGTTATAGCATATGCTTCCATGCAGCTGAAGGTTCATGAAAAGAATTACACCGACTCATTATCTTGAATATGCGTAGTACATGCTTGGAAGATTTGGAGACACTATTTGTCTGTGGTCACATAGATGTGTTTACAGACCACAAAAGCCTACAAGACGTGTTTACCCAAAAGGATTTGAATCTACATCGTTAGCTGCAGTCGAGCTACTTCAAGGATGGTGATATGAGTGTCCTTTACCATTAGCAAGGCAAATGCGGGCGCATGCTCTTAGTAGGCTTTCTATGTGTGAGTGTGTCCTATGTAGATAAGGGAGGAAGGAACTCAAGCATGTGCATCGACTTGAAACGGGTTGGGGTTTGCTTTGTTGACTCAACAGATGGTGGAATTATTGTGCGTAAATGGGTAAGAATAATCCTTGGTGACCGATGTTAAGGCTAGTCTAGACGAGGATCCTATTTTGGTGAAGTTGAAGGAAGTTGTTCAAAATCGAAGGTGGGAGGTCTTTCCAAAGGGGAGATGGGTGCTTCGATATTAGGGCCGCTTGTATGTTCCAGATGTTGATGATTTAAGAGGTTGGATGTTGCATGAATCTCTATGGTTCCGTATACTCTATACATCCAAAGCACTCAAGATGTACCGTGACCTATGGGAAGTATATTGTGAAATGGCAAAAGACAGGAAGACTTTGGAGGCTAGGTGCCCGAATTGTCAAGCAGTGGAAGACTGAGCACCAGCACTGAGGTGTGCTTCAAGACATTAGTATACCCATGGAAGTTGTGATACACCGAAAGTACCTAAGAGTAGACCCTCAAGTTAAGAAATCAAATTTATTGAAAGTCGGGAAAAAGTTGGCTGTGACGGGAGGAGGAATGAGTCGCTAGACAAACAATGAACCGTTGGAAGCAAGCCAGGTGCATACGACGAGCCGTCAGAAGTGGTCATGGGTTGGACCTAGATTTCCTTGGTGGTGGCAATGGATGGTGACAACGGGTCGTTGGGACTTGTATCGGTCCGTTGTTGGCGATCGTGGTAGGAGGGGTGAAGAAAGGACCAGCAGGCAAATTAAGGATACACGAGTCGCTACCCAAGCAACAACTCATCATATCAGTCAGGGTTAAGCCACCAGTCAAGAAAGCAAAGGTAATCGATGGGGAGTGATACAACAATTTGTTGTAGCTGGACAACCCAACCGTCCCGTCCGTCATTGTTTAAGAAGATGAAAGTTTTAAGAGGCCTAGTATTCAACGGATGGAAGTGCTTCAGTCGCTGTGGCTGATACAATGACTCATCATGAGGGTCGTGGGTTCCAGTTCGGGAAAATTTTTAGGCTTTCTCAATTTGGTAAAATCCCATGCATCCACTTTAAAGTGACGCTGTTTTGGTTACTATTTTGATGTTTCCATGGGTTTTCCTAAGCCTAATCTCTCTTCTCATTCCCTAAAAATACTTTCAAACCTTTCTTCCTCTCCCAAGTTCAAGGATTTTGCTCCAAGAGCTTCAAGGTGCGATTTGAGTGGATTATCTCCTACTGTGTATGCGTGTTTTTCAACAAGGATACTTCCATCCTTATGTCCCAAAATATTTTCATTAAATGTCTCGATTTCAATGAATCTAGAAAAGCATGATCTAGGATTTGTAAAAAGGGTACCTTCTTATTCCTCTTAAAATGCTAATATCTACTGCGATTGTGAATAATTGGGCTATTAATTGATGAGTTATTTTCAATTATGATATAGGTTTGGAATGTAATAGTGTGTATGTTTTTCATAAATTGGGTTGAGTATTGAATGAGATTTGTTCATTTCTCTCGATTATCGTAGGAAGTTATTGATGAACATGATTGAATTGTGGGAATATTATATAATTAACTCTAATGACTTGATTATGACATTGACGAATATGTTGGGTTGACTTGGAGTTGTGGGCTTAAGTAATTGAAGTAAATTATGTGTTTTCTCCATGTTTTGATTGAATTGATTGGGTATGATTGGGTTGTACTTATATCGATAGATTATGAAGCTTGGGCAGATATTAAATTATTTTCCTTATTAAAATTGTTTTTCTTCTAAATCTTTGAATCTAAATGCCCATGGATGAAGAGTTCGAAAAAGAAGTGTTTCATGAAAATGTGAAATGATGATGAGGTTGGGCGATGAAAAGCGCGCTCCTAAAACTACCCATGATTATGTTGTTTCTTTCAAAAATAAATTGATTAGATACAAGTGTGACAAAGCTTAAGCAATGCCCACAGGTCGATTTTAAATGATGATCTTTCCAAATAAGCTTACCACATTGTTTGGAGCAATGTCTCCCAAATTTTATAAAATATTAGCTTGTGATTTTTTTAAATAATATGAACCCATGCATCTTCAATAAAATATGAGTGGAATCTATTAATCATGCATGACCTTATGATACATGATGATGTGAATGATATTGCAACTTTTGGGCTTCTTGTATTAGAAAGTAGCCCCAATCTTATCGAAAGGAATGTTGTATGATGAAAATCAGTAAAGGTTCTTATCTCTGATTAGTTGTCGCAATTTAGATTAGCTGCTAGTCGGCCGAGATTCTCCTTAAAAGAATGTTTCCTAGTAAGTCGGGACTTTCTTTAGCAAGAATGTTTCCCTAGTTAGTCGGGGATTCTCGTTAGCAAGAATGTTTCCTAGCCTCACACCCCTAGCCACTAGCGATGCATGCTTTTCCTAGTTGGTCGGGACTAACATTCCTACCCCATCGCTGACTCTCTATATCGAGCATCTTTCTCCCATTGACAGTCAGGAACTCTCCTTGAAGTCAGGGACCCTCTTGATATCAGCTGCGGCACGTACCTCTGTAATATTTCTTGTTACGTGCTGGGCATCGCTGATCTTATGTATCACCTTTCAGATATATATTACTATTAATGTTTGGTTAAATTACTCCTTCTTTGTATATTTGTATGTTTAGTTTAATTATTTTCCTACATAGCGTCAGTACATTCCAAGCAATTGACCGCACGCCTCTTGTGCTATATTGTTTCATCATATAGATCTGCCTGTGTCCACCAAAGGTGTCTAGATACATTCTTCCCACCGCTAGTGGTGAGTCCTCATCTTCCAAGGACGTGGCTTATGTTCTCATTTTTTTATTATGTTTTAGTTTTCAGAATTTGGGAGTTAGTTGGGGGCTTGTCCCAACAACTCCTCGCTAGTAAAGGCTTTAATTTTGTTAGAGCCGTATCTGGGCCGTTGTATGTCGTTGTTGTTGAAATTTCTATTATGGATTATATTAGATTCTTGTTATTACTTCCTCTTTATTCATGTTACTATTCATCTCTTATGTTATGTATGCTATTATTATGCCATGGGTTGACTTGGAGCCTTTCGGGGTTCCTTGTCCCGCAGAGCCTGCTAGGGAATTCAAAATGGTCGTATCTGGTCCTCAAGGCATTTTGGAATGTCCCTTTCACAAACTCGAACTCCGGTGGTATCCAAGACCAAGTCAATCTTGGAGAAATATATGGCCCCGTAACCGATCAAACAAATCATCTATTCTGGGAAGAGGATACTTATTCTTGACTGTAACCTATTCAACTCGCCGGTAGTCTATACACATGTAGAGTGAGCGGTCCTCTTTCTCAAAAATAGAACCGGCGTACTCCTGGGGTCAAGTACTCAAATGATAAAGCCTCATTCAATGCATCTTCAAACGTTCTTTTAATTCCCTTCCGAGTTCAGCAGGTGTAATACGATATGGAGGAATTGATATGGGCCGAGTTCCCTGTAGTAAATCAATTGCAAAATCTATTTCCCTTTCTAGGGGATACCAGGTAACTCGTGTCTGCACACGCTGGGCGAAATTCATTAACCACTCGAACAGATCGGAAGATCGAGGCTCTACTCAACATCCTAACTCGACAATGGGTAAATGCACCTTTAGCTAATAACTTCCTCGCCTGAAGATAGGAAATAAACCTACCTTTTGGGCATAATTGTAACGCTCTTCCACTCGCATCGCTCTCCCCGAAAGTGGAATCGCACTATCTGTCTAGTATCACATTTGCATAGCACGAGCCAACTAACCATACCCATAATGGCGTCAAAATCAACCATCTCTAATTCTACCAAATCTACTGTTGTCTGACGATCATCAACCTCTAGTATACACCCCCAGACCTTTCCCTGGGCTATGATGGAGTCATCAATGTGTGTGGATACTTAAAAGGGTTGTCAAGAAATTCTCGTGCAACACTAAACTTTGAGCCACAAATAGGGCAACGTAGGACAAAGTAGACCCTGAATCTATCAATACATAAGCAGGGTAAGAGAAAATAATCATCATACCTATCACAAAATCGTGACGCTTTCTTAATCTCGCTTCTTAGTAAAGCGATGTGCGGCTTGCACTCGGCACTGCCACCGGAGGCCCCGACGCCCCCGGCCTCTCGCTACTAAAACTGAGGCCTACGCCCTGCCGAGGATACTGAAGTCGGGATCACAAGGGATGCCCTATCCCGCCTATCCTGGTAATTCTAACATCCGCCGACAATCTCTCATCGATGAACTCTTTGGCCACAAATATAACATCCTGCAGTGAGCCGTATCTCGCATGCCTCAGAATGACATCGACTACATATAGGGAAAAGTGGTAGGGTATACCTACCCTGCTCCGCCCTCCTCTCGTAGTGGTGAATCGCGGCCCTGCGAGCCTCCGTCGATCTCCCGAATGCCCCCTACGACTAAATCTCGCTCTCTACAACCGTGGTGGAGTGAGGGTCCGGCGGCTTCATTCCGACACCGTGGCCTAGGTCCCCCGACCTCCCTCTGTAACTTGACCGGCCTATCCCCTCGCGGCGTCGTTCCCGATCGGGTCCTCCTTATCTCCCCGTTGCCGCCGCTCGATGCCCGCACACTCGGGCGAATGCCTCGAACTCGCAATATCCATGTCCTCTCATAGTGCAGCCTGCATTTCAAGTCTCAAAATACTCAGATTCAACCGCATGATGAAGCCGGTGTACTCTAGACTCCATGGTATCAACAAAGGCTAGTGCATACCGGGCAAAAGAATCAAACCGCAATGCGTATTCTCGAATACTTATGGCCCCCTGCTCCAAATGTAAAACTGATTCACCCGGGCCTGCGACCTCCCGCGGGTAAATAGTGATCTAAGAAAGCATCTGAGAAGCTGGACCAGGTCCGAGGGGAAACATCTCTCCTCGGGACCTTTCCACTTTCATACCACAACACGGCGATGTCCTGCAATCGGGAATGCTGCCAATTAAAACTGATTCTCGTAGGCGTGGCATGCATAACCCCGAAATTTCTCTCGCATCCGTCTAGAAAATCTGAGGGTCCTCGTCGTCCGGTAAATACCGTAAAACCGTGGGGATTCAGCCAAAATTAATGAACCTGAACCACGGCCCTCCCCGCCGACTCCGCCACCGTAGACGGCACCGGTGACACCGAGCAGCCATCATTGTGCTAACATGACTATCGCACTCCGACCTCTTGGTCGGAAGGTATCGATATAGGGACTGAGGTGGTCGCCCCAAGTGGCTCCCCGATGTAGTGGAGACTCCGCCGAGAAGGTTGGGATGATGCCTCGTAGTTCTCCTGACAGGGGCTAATTCTAAAACGAGCGAGGCATCCCGCTGGTGCCTTCCTCAAGTGTGCTCCATTCAGCCCGGTAGGATGCCGGGTTTGACATTTTATCTCGTAAGCAAAAATATAGTAAGCTCTAGGAACTCAACCCTATATTGTACCACTCTATAGCACGACTCGACAAGAATAAAAAGCGCCTATCCTATTATGCCTTGCATCCTCCTCGCCTTTAGTATGCGGTGCACAAACACATCTATAGTGTGCATTTCTACTTAGCACTACTGCGCCTCCCCGGGACGACCTTCTCTGGTACCATGTTTGTCACGCCCGCCTTGGGAGGCATGACTAGCACCGCGCCCTACTAGACCTGACTCTGGGACTAGCCGAACCTAAGAACTTCTAGTGCCACTGCTCTAACTTCGATTCAAGAAAACGACTTACTTATAAATAAATCCTAAATACAAATTTCCGAATCTACCAGGCCTATAGCCACCTGTAAGAAAACAAATGTCTACCTGCAACAACCGAATAGGGAACCTAGGCGGGTTGACAAAGGCCACCATGTCAGTTTCAGTTATTTCAATCAAGAAAACATGTTAAATCGCTACGTGACCAACAAGATCACCGCTACAAACTGAATAAGGCCCTACACGGCTATCATAAAAACTTAAGACATACAAACGGGCCACGTGACCGGTACAGCTAACCACAGGGAATATACAATCTGCAAGCCTCTAAGAATACTGATAAGATTAATGACAGGCCACGGCCTACCCATACCGTACAACAAAAGAAAACGAATAAACCTCTAGCCGTCTCCAGCCCTGATGACAGGAGCTTGCGACTCGTACGCTAGGAATTACGAGGGATCGACCGTCTATGAGTACCTATAGGAAAGTAATGCAGCATCCTAGAACGGGCGTCAGTACTGGCTGGTAATCGAAAAAGTGGCAAAGCAACAAACTGAAATAATCAAGAAAGTAATGTAACCGAGTAGAACTGGTAGAAAGAAATAGACTGTAATCGACAGTATGAGTTTGGAAAGACTGTACTCAATTCATGCTGAAAGGGAGTAGGAGTCATACTGGTAACGCTGAATTTAACATTCATCTATTATAACTAAATATAACGTGGCATAATATAGCATAACATAACATAGCACACATAAACTTACCTCGGCCCCCTATAAGCCTAAGGTACAACCAACACGCAATCTATACCTACCCCGGTCATCCCATCTTCCATAGTAACTATAAGCATCCTGTTGGTCCACTGGGTATGCACTTGGGCCCGCTAAGCCCCCGACTATAACTATACCCGAGTCCGGACTCAATCAACACTCCCTGGCGTACTCCACTTGACGGGGGTGTATAAAAGCTGACTAAGGAAAATATAGGAAATCAGTATCTCATCTTTGTCCCCAAGGGGACGACATGCCACCAGAGTGACGTATCCCCGCCTCCGGCACGAGCCGACATGTGATTTATTAACTTCAAGGCCATGATGCTAGAATCTAACCTAAAACAATATGGGCCAAGTCTCACCACACAGCTAATTCACATACGATACATGCGAAACTAATGAAGGCAATGTATATATATATAATACATGGCCAAACCGATAATGGTATATATACTTCTGGCCATATCTGCCGAATTCGACATCAAGCAAGATATAATATTTTTTGCCGAGAATCATGTTGTATAACTAAGTTTCATGGTAAACATGATTTACTATTTCTAACATGCTTTCTAAAATTCATATTAAGCTACTATTCTATTTCTGAAATACTTTATGGGATCTTATATTGCTTTACTAGGTTTCGGCTGAACACGATAATATCCTGACGTACTTTACTAAATTACATACTAGGCATGCTATACTGTTCCTGAAACTTTCTACTAGAATTTATACTAGTTTTATCTACTGGAATTACTATCTTGCCGAAAGGAACTAGCTTCAAATACCTCAATTGTCGGCTTTCCAGCTAACTAGCATAACTCGGCCAATATTCAGCTATTTCTTCCAACTGTATTCACATTCATAGCAATTAGAACTAAATTCATCAATATTCCGGAAGAAAAATGCTACTTTGAATATATATATACCCCAAACTTTGACTTATCGGAAAACAGCCGAAAGCTCGCTATTTCTCGGAAGACCAGAAGGGAGAAATACTCACTTTAGGGCTAGAAGTATATTGACACTAGTTTGGAGTAATTCCACTTACCTTAGCTCGATGAGACGGCGATTCGCCGATCGAATTTAACGAAATTAACTCCGTAGGAATGTTCTCTGCAGCTTTATACTTCGGTATCCGAGATTAATTTGAGTTTGGACTGCGTTTGACGGCATAATCGGACGAATATTTATCAAAACCTTTCGTCCCTTACTATTTTCCTTCGTTTCTGCTGGAAATTATACAATGAAATAAATTAAAAACGAAGTGGAGGCTTTATATAGTAGAGGCCTGGACCTCACCTCCGTGGAACGTTGGCCATCGCGGAGGTGAGCCCTCCGTGACACGTCGGCCATCGCGGAGGGGGTCTGTCCAGCCTCCTATTGTGATGGTTCGACGTGGCACTTTTCTGGTCTTTCCCCGGGCCTTTTTCTAGCATGTATGGCGTTCTAAAACTCTTAACCAATATGCGAATAGGCCATATAAATATCAATACTTTAGGGGGTGTAACACTCGTCACGCAACCGATATACCACGATAGAGCTTATGTGGTCCCAACTATCACACTCAAGTGTGTAGAGCCGTTTATAACCTTGCCAGGGTGATGGAAGATACCATTATATAGAGATCAAGCTTAAGGGCCATTTGGGTCGGGGATAGCTCACAAGGGAGGTCCAAATAATATAATAGTATCAACCTACATTGGCGCGTAGTTCTGGGGAATAGAGTGATCGACCCTTAACCCGCTCGGTGCTAGACTCTTCTCCCACAAACAAGCAATGTTCTCCATCGTATATAACGAAGATAAACATCGTCTAATGACGAAGCTCAATATGAAATCATGCATAACTCAACATCGTATGAAACGAAGCTCAACATTGTCTATTGACAAAGCTAAATGATGACATACATCTCAATTATATATTCATGCATATGAGAAGCTTTATTTCGAAACATACCACAAGCTAAAAAAAGGTGGGAGCATCTACTCCAAATCATGTGGTAAGCTACATGTGGAAATATTTAACTCAACATACCACAAGCTATAATTTATAAAAAAATTGGAAAAAACTTCACTTCAAACAATGTGGTAAGCTTATGTCAGGAAAATCATCACTTTAAATCATCATGTAGGCATTTCCCAAAGCTTTATCATACTAGGATATACACATTTTATTTTGAATACAACATCACAATCATGGGTAGCCTTAGACACATGCTTTTCATCATTAAATCTCATCATCATCATACATTCAACATCAATCTCTTCTTTCATGAACTCCTCATCCATTGACATTCAATTCCATAGGTTAGAAATCACAATTTGGATTGAAAAGAAATTTAAAAATCTACCCAAGCTTCGCAATTCCTCAATATAACTATAATTTAATCATACCCATGTGTGAAGATTGAAGAATCATGCAATTGGGTAAAACCCCACACTTGGTCATCGACAATTTACCACATTTGATAGAGATATGGCATGGGTGTGGAAGAAGACACCCACTCATAGCCTTACATATCTGGAAATGGTGAATTCTAACACCCTCTAATAACCCAAGCTGAGATTCCAATGGAACCCTTGAGATTTTTCCTTGAATCTCCTCTTCAAACCTTCAAACTTTCATGCATGGAAGATTGGCTTAGAATAGGTTTTCCCCTGCTTAAAACCCACTAAAACGAGCCTTAATTGACGTAGTATAAGTCTTATGAACTTAGGAAATTACGAGAAAGCTCTTGCTATTTTGCAGAAAATAACTGCCAGGTAACCCTAACGGGTGACCTAACGATTCGTTTGGACGGCCAACGACTCGTCGAGTAGCCTATCAAGTGCACTGGTTATCTGAACTGCTAGGGCTCGTAAAGGGGGACTTAACAACTCGTCCCCAGTGGCCATGAATCGTGGTCACATCCCGTCAAGTACACTGCCTTAGCATTAATGAAAATCATCCTGCGTGATCATGACTCACCTTACGAGTCGTTGGGACAGACCACGACTCGTGGGGTCCCATCTGTTAGATACACTGGACATCTCCTCTAACTATATTCCCACACCACCCCATAATTGACATGACGACTCATGATGGATGACCATGAGTCGTTCTCTCACTCGTGGGGACCTCAGTCCTTCACTTCCCCCAGGTCTTCCCATGACCCACCTAATGACTCGTGGGGTCTTCTCAAGAGTTGTCCCACGACTCGTCCTGTATCTGCAACATTAATTTAACAATTTTCCTATTTCAACTCTCGGGTCTGATCTTTAACCTTTCGGGGTATAACAATATCTCCCCCTTGGGAAAATTCGTCCTCGAATGTTAGAAACACATAGAAAAAGCAGAAACATGCAATCATCATATGCAAATACTGATTATTAAAATCGAAAACTGACAGAATGACTACATCCAAGAAGAACTACATAGTTGAATTAAATTCAGGCATCACACACATTTATCATAACATAACTCAAACTTGCGCACATGAACTAAACATGGAAACTAATTAGATAATTAGGGAAAAACCTGATACCTTAAACTGAAATGAGGCTGGTAGGGAATAGGTAGGGGTATTTAGCCATCATAGCCGCTTTGTCTTCCCACGTAGCTCCCTCAACATGTCGGTTTCTCCACAACACCTTCACCGAAGCTACTTCTTTGTTCCTCAGCTTCCGAACCTAACAATCCAAGATTGCAATCGAAATTTCCTCGTAACTGAGGCTATCTCCCATACCAACACTTTCCACCGGGACTACGAAAGCTGGATCATCGAAGCACTTTTTCAAGATCAATATATGAAAGAAGGGATGAACTGAAGATAACTCTGATGGACAGACCAACTCAAACGCTACCTTACCAACTCTTCACATAACCTAGTAGGGACCAATATAGCGGGGATTGATTTTTCCTTTCTTTTCGAACCGCATGACTCCCTTCATGGGAGATACCTTTAGAAATACCCAATCGTCCACCTCAAACTCCAAATCCCTTTTTCTCACATCCGCACATGACTTTTTACGACTCAGAGCAGTTTACAACCTCTCCATTATCAACTGAACCTTCACCATAGCCTCGTGAACCGAGTCTGGCCCTATCATAGCTGCCTCACCAACCTAAAACCATCTGATGGGCGATCTATACCTCCGCCCATAAAAAGACTCGAACAATGCCATTTAGATACTCGGGTGATAACTGTTATTGTAAGCAAACTCAATCAAAGGCAAGTGATCATCCCAACTACCTTTAAAGTACATCAGATAGGCTCTCAACATGTCCTCGAGAGTTAGAATTGTCTTCTCAGCCTGGCCATCTGTTTGCGGATGAAATGTTGTGCTGTGCTTAACCTGAGTCCCAAGCCCTTTTTGGAAAGACTGCCAAAACTAAGAGGTAAAATGAGTACCTCGGTCTGAGATAATAGACAAGGGAACTCCATGAAGTCGAACCAACTCCTGAGTATATAATTTGTCATACTCATCCACTGAATCTGTGGAATTGACCGGTAAGAAGTGTGCAGTCTTGATCAACCTGTCGACCACCGCCCAAATGGAATCATAGTGTCGGCAAGTACGAGGTAGACCGGTAATGAAGTCCATATTAATCTCTTCCTACTTCCAAGTAGGGATGTTAATATCCTTCAATACGCCTCCCAGCCTTTGATATTAAACTTTCACTTGCTGACAGTTCGGGCACTTGGCTACGAATTCTGCAATATCCTTCTTCATATCGTTCCACCAATATATTTCCCGCAAGTCATGATACATCTTGGCGGTAACCAGATGGATCCTGGATCCATGTGCCTCATGCAATATCCTGTCCCTCAAATTATTAACATCTGGCACAGAGACGAACCTGGTACCGCAGTACACCATCTCCCCCTTGGGAGAAGACCTTCACTTTTTGACTTCGAATGACTTCCTTCAACTTTACTACAATCGGATCCTCACCTTGTCTAGATTTTACATCAATCACCAAGGACGATTCTGATCCATTTTGCACGACAACACCGCTGTCGGTAGAGTCGACCAATCTAACTCCCAACCTTGCAAGTTGATGGACATCTCTCACTAGCTCCTTCTTTTCCTCATCCACATGGGACACACTCTCCATGGAGAGCCTACTAAGTGCGGCCGCTTACCACATTAGCCTTGCTTTGATGGTAAAGGACACTCATATCGTAGTCCTTTGAGTAGTTCTAACCACGTTTCGTGGATTGAGATCTTTCTGCGTGAACACATATTGCAAGGTCTTGTGGTCCACGAACACATCCACATGGATCCTATACAGGTAATGCCGCCATATCTTCAACGCGAACACCACCGCAGCCAATTCAAGATCACGAGTCGGGTAATTCTTTTCATGAACTTTCAAGTGTATCGAGGAATATGCTATCACTTTCCCATGTTGAATCAACACACACCTAATTCCGACTCTTGAAGCATCACAATACACAACAAAGCTATCCATACCCTCGGGTAGAGTCAACACTGGTGCTGAAGTTAGTCGGGTCTTCAACTCTTGAAAGCTTTTCTCACAAGCCTCCGACCATTTAAAATTCACCTTCTTTTGAGTCAACTTGGTCAATGGTGTGGAAATAGAAGAAAAACCCTCCACAAATCTATGATAGTAACCCGCTAAGCCCAAAAAGCTCTGGATATCTGATGGGTTCACCGCTCTAGGCCAGTTCTTCACCTCCTCGATCTTTTGAGAATCTACTTTTATGCCCTCACCTGATACCACATGGCCTAGAAATGCCACTGTTTCCAACAAAAACTCAAGTTTTCTAAACTTTGCATACAACTGGCGATCCTTGAGGATCTAAAGAACTATTCTCAAGTGAGCGGCATGCTCCTCCTCGCTCCGAGAGTATATAAGGATGTCATCAATGAACATAATCACAAACATGTCCAAATATTCCTTGAATACCCTGTTCATTAGATCCATAAAAGCTGTAGGGGCATTGGATAATAAAAAAGACATAACAACAAATTTGTAGTGACCATACCGAGTCCTGAAAACTGTTTTGGGATGTCACTCTACTTAACCCTGAGCTGGTGATACACGGACCTGAGATCAATCTTGGAGAAACATTTGCCGCACTGAAGCTGGTCAAACAAATCATTGGTCTTGGGTAATTTGATATCTGTTCTTGATAGAGACCTTGTTCAACTATCGATAGTCAATGTACTTTCAAAGCGAACCATCCTTCTTTCGGACAAATAACACTGGTGCACCCTATGGAGACTTACTCGGTCTAATAAATACCTTATCTAATAGGTCCTTCAACTGATCCTTCAACTATTTTTGATCGACTGGAGACATTTTATAAGGCGGATTAGATATAGGCTACGTTTCAGGAAGAAGATCTATACCGAAATCAATCTCCCGCTCAGGAGGGACGCCTAAAAAATCATCAGGGAAGACCTCTGAATACTCACGTACTACTGGTACAGACTGGATAGTTGGGGTTTTGGACTCCAAGTCCTCAACCCTAACTAGATGGTAGAAACAACTATTAGAAATCATCTTCCTGGCCTTAAGGAAAGAAATAAATCGACCTACAGGCACAACTGAACTACCCTCCCATTCTAAGATAGGCTCACCCGAAAATATCAACTCTACTAACCTGGGTCCTACGATTAACTGAAGCATATCTATGCCGAGAATAACATCAAAATGGTCACGGCTAACTCTATCAAGTCTTTTGAGGTGACCTTATAAAGAACTGAGATCAAGCAATCTCTATACACCCGTCTAGCTATAACTGAGTCACCTGCTGGAGTAGAAACTATGAAGGGCTCTAAGAAGACATTGGGACTAACTCTGAAGCAACTGGCCACATAAGGTGTCACAAAAGACAAGGTAGCCCCCGGATCCAACATATAAACATCAATATGAAAGACTCTCAACATACTGGTGACTACATCTGGTGAGGCCTCCTGCACCTGACGAGTGACTAAGGCATAGAATCTATTTTGGCGCTGCCTACCAACTGTGCTAGTAGATGCCCCCTGATGTGCTATGCGAGGTGGAGGGCTTGCTGAACTAGAAGCTGGACCTCGGCCCCCAACCTGATCCTGTCTCACAGCGGGATAATCTCTGAGCATATGTCCAGGCTGCCCATATCCAAAACAAGCTCCTAACCTTGCCAAGCACTGGCCTGTGTGTCCTCGGCCGCACCTATGACAAGATGGAATGCTGGAGTTTGTGGGCCTACTTCTATGACCCTTCGATCCTGACGCTCGCCCACTCTGATCATGTCAAGGCCTATATGGAACACTTAGCACTGAAGATGCTGGGGCTGATAATCTCTGGTGGGTCTGCTGTCGGTGCCCACCACCGAACCTCTGCTGAGAGAATCTGTGGTCCTCAGTCCTGGACCTCTTGGCCTCCCTCTCCCTCGAATGTGCCACCTCCATCTACTCAACGTACTACATAATGCGAGGGAAGTCCATGAGCTGATGGAGCATCGCTGTCCTATAGTCCTTGTCCAAATATCCTGCTAAACCATGCACAAATCTGCTTACCTGCGCCCGCTGGTCGGTCACTAACTCGGGGGCATACTTAGATAGGCAGTTGAAATTTAGGGCGCACACCTGAAAAGACATCCTTACTTGCTTTAGATTCACAAACTCGGCCGCCTTCAATTCCCTCATCTCTCGAGGGAAAAACCGATCTAGGAATGCAACCTGAAACTCCTTCCATGTGATCGGACCTGCTCCTGCGACCCTGTTGTCCTTCTACTGGTGGAACCAAATATGTGCAACCCCCTTCAACTAGTAGGAGGCCAACTATGCGCACTCAACCCTACTCACCTCCATAACCTGGGTGATCTTGACAATCTCATCAGTGAAATCATGTGGGTCCTCATCTAACATGGATCCTAGAAACTCCGGCGGGTTCATCCTCAAGAAGTCCCTGACTCGAGCTGTCGCCGCATTTCCATTTTGTGGAACATGTGCAATGAACTATTGATTGACCTGAGCGGTCAAGGACTGCACAAGAATATGAATGGCAGCTCAGAAGTCAACATGAGCGGCTAGCTCCAGTGCTTAAGGCTCCTAAACTGGTTGGGTTGGATGATGCTCATGACCGTTTCTATACTCGAGTCCTTCACCACCTCCATTCACCCTTCAAGGATCAATTATTCTGTAATCGCGAATAACACAAATTAGAAGGATAGAAAGGCTTTTCATCGCATGACATAGATCATGAAAGAATGGAACATTTCCTAAAATGTCTAGTAGCCTCTTCATCATAAGTGTGGCGCACTTCACACCCATGAAAAAGACTCTACCTAACGCAGCTCTTAGACTCCCTCATACACATCAAAACCTATTGCTCTGATACAAAGTTTGTCATGACCCGAACGGAGGCCCAGATCATAGACACAGTACAAGGGATCCCAAGAGACCCCAAGTCGACCCATGACAAGAATTTAACTAACTCCTTCCCTAAACATGAAGAAAACATTATTATAAACTCAGTGGAAGTCAACTTAATATAAAAACATAATAATTATCTAAAGTTGAGTACACGTCTAAGTCTGATAAGCCTCTAATCTGGACGAGCTGATGGGAAAACACCCCCAACTAACTCAACAATACTGGAACTAAAAGGACATCTAAAACAATTGAAGGTCTAGTCCCCGAAAGATGAGGACTCACCAAATAAGCAGGTGCTAACTCTGAACAGCGGCTACGAACAGGGATGAACCTGAGACCCGGTTCCTGCATCATGAAATGATGCAGCATAGAAAGTATGCTCTCAGTACGTTAAATGTACCGGGTATGCAAGGTATGTAAACCGCTCAAGTAAAGTAAATCATTTATAACATAACATATCATAATATTTCAAGCATAAGTAGATGGGCTACATGTTTTAATTCTGAAATTGCAATCTTATAATAACATGACCATACATCGCTTTATAACATCATGACTGACTCGAATGACTCAAGATGAAATATAACATTTATATCAAAAGATGAACAATGAGTCAAACCATACTTCTTGAACATGCATGCATAGGGTAATCATCATGAGAAATGAATATGCAAATCTTAATTATATAGATAGTGGGAGACTCGTCACTCAACCGACATACCAAGATAGAGCTTACGTGGTCCCAACTATCACACTCAAGTGGGTAGAGTTGTTTATAACCTTGCTAGGGTGATGGATAATACCATGATATCGATATCAAGTTTAAGGGCCATTTGAGCTGGGGATACCTCACAAGGAGGGTCCCAATAATATAATAGTATCAACCTACGTTGGCGCGTAGTTCTGGGGATAGGATGATTGACCCTTAACCCGCTCGGTGCTAGACTCTTCTCCCAAAAACATGCAATGCTCTCCATCGTACATAATGAAGCTCAACATTGCCTAATGACGAAGATCACTATGAAATCATGCATAACTTAACATCGTATGAAACAAATCTCAACATTGTCTATTGGCAAAGCTAAATGATTACATACATCTATATTATACATTCATGCATATGAGAAGCTTTATTCCGAAACATACCACATGCTAAATCAAAGGTGGGAGCATCTACACCAAATCATGTGGTAAGCTATATGTAGAATTATTTAACTCAACATACACAAGCTATAATTTATAAAAAAAAAATTTGGAAAAACTTCACTTCAAACAATATGATAAGCTTATGTCGGAAAAATCATCACTTTAAATCATCAGATGGGCATTGCCAAAAGTTTTATCATACTAGGATCTACATATTTTATTTTGAAAACAACATCACAATCATGGGTAGCTTTAGACACATGCTTTTCATCATTAAATCTCATCATCATCATACATTCAACATCAATCTCTTCTTTCATGAACTCCTCATCCATGGGAATTCAATTCCAGAAGTTAGGAATCACAATTTGGATTGAAAACAAATTTAAAAATCTACCCAAGTTTCACAATTCCTCAATATAACTATAATTTAATCATACCCATGCATGGAGTTTGAAGAATTATGCAATTGGTTAAAACCCCACATATGGTCATACAAAAATTATCACATTTGATAGAGATTGGGCATGAGTTTGGAAGAATACACCCACTCATAGCCTTATATACATGGAAATGGGGAATTCTAGCCTTTAATAGCCAAAGTTTAGATTCCAGTGGAAACCTTGAGATTTTGCATTTAATTTCTTCTTCAAACCTTCAAACTTTCAGCGTGGGAAGAATGTCTTATAATAGGTTTTCCCTTTCATAAAACCCACTAAAATGAGCCTTAAACGACGTACTATAGTTCTTAGAAACTTAGGAAATTACAAGAAGGCCCTTACTATTTCGCAGAAAATAACTGCCAGGTGACCTAACGGGTGGCCTGATAATTCGTCAAGACGGGCAATAACTCGTTGAGTCGCCCGTCAAGTGCACTGGTTATATGAACTACTTGGGCTTGTAACGGGGGACATAATGACTCTTCCCACTAACCACAACTCGTGGTCACCTCCCGTCAAGTACACTTCCTTAACATCAATAAAAATCATCCTTCTTGCTCACGACTCACTTCACGGGTTGTTAGGACAGACCACGACTTGTGGGGTCCCATCCGTTAGATACACTGGACATCTCCTCTATCTATATTCCCACACCACTCCATGATTGACATGACGACTCGTGGTGGCTGACCACTAGTCGTTCCCTCACTTGTGGGACCTCAGTCCTTCACTTCCCCTAGGTCTCCCCACGAGCCACCTAATGACTTGTGGGGCTTTCTAAAGAGTCATCCCACGACTCGTCTTGTGCCTGCAATATCAAGTTCACAATTTTCCTGTTTCAACTCCCAGGTCTAATCTTTGACCTTCTGTGGTATAACACGATTATAGGTCCAGATTCAGTCCATGAGGCTGTGGAGAAACTTCAACTCATGAGGGACAGGTTGAAAAGAGCTTAGAGTTTCCAAAAGTCCTATGCAGATGTGAGGAGGAGAGCACTCGAGTTTGAAGTCGATGATTGGGTGTTTCTAAAGGTGTCTACCATGAAGAGAGTGATGTGGTTCGAGAAGAAAAGGAAACTCAGTCCCTGTTATGTTGGCCTGTACTGGATTGTGAGACGGGTTATCAAAGTAGCATATGAGTTTGAGTGGCCTTCAGAATTAGCTTTAGTTCATCAAGTTTTTCATGTGTCACTTTCAAAAGAAGTGCTTGGGTGACCTGGCTCTAGTTGTTTAGGTGGAGAGTGTAGGTGTGAAGGATAGCCTTTGTTATGAGGAGGTTCTGGTGGAGATACTGGTTCATTAGGTTTGAAGGTGAAGAAAAAAATAAATAGCTTCAGTCAAGGTCATATGGAGGAATCAGCATGTTGAGGGAGTTACGTTGGAAGCCGAAGCACATATGATGGCTAAATGCCCACATTTTGTTCCTTTCCGGCTCGATTTCAGCTTGAGGTATCAGTTTCCTCCTTAGTACTCTATTAAGTTTCATGTTCAACTCATGTACCCCAGTTTCTTTCATCTCAATGAACGTATGTGTGATTCAGAAATTCAGTTAAGTCATGTAGTCCAAATCGGAGTCAGTCACTCCGTCAGTTTTCAGCATGTATGTTTAGTATTTGAGTATGATGATTGCATTTCCCTTCTTTAAAGTATGATTTTCAACCTTCAACGATGAATGTTCACAAGTGGGAGATATTGTAATACCCGAAAAACCCTAAGATCAAATTAGGGAGTTGAAAAGGAGAAAATAGGATTTTCTACACCAGGTCACCGGGCGAGTCATGTAGTGACCCGTTGGGTGTGCCACGAGTCATTAGGTGACTCGTGGTGTGGTGGAGTAATTTGTTTTTAGATGATGGTCTAGGGGTTGACCAAGGGAGAAGGCACAACTCGTGGTCAGGACCACGAGTCGTTGAGTCGGTTGTGGTCAAAAAATTAACTAAAGAGTTGATGTCTGGGATGTATGGGTAATGACTGGCTCACCACCAGTCGTGGTGTCCCCCGTGGTGACCAGGTTGAGTTTTCTCTGGTGAAGGTGACGGGAGGTGACCACGACTTGTGGTCACTGACAATGATCCATCTAGCCCCTCGTTGGGACTGGCAGTATGTTTTTCCCTGCAAATTTATTAAGGGTTTTTCCATAATTCCTGAGTTCCTAAGGCCCTAAACTACGTCGGTTTAAGCTCAGAATAGAGTGTTTTAAGAAGGGTTAAGTCATTCTAAGCCTATCCTAATTCATACATTCAAGCCTAGAGGTTTGAGAGGTGATCAAGGCAAGATTCTTCAAAGTTCTTCCCCAATTCTCTTTGGGAAATCAAGGAAGTTATGAAATAAGGTCTCTTCGGGTTTGTGAGGCTATCAATGGGTGCAATTGTCCACACCCATGCCCAATTCCCTCTCAATTCATGATGTTCTAATTGATGACTCTATGGGGTTTTTACCCAATATGCGAATTTCCAAAGTATTAATCATAGGTATGATGTAAGCATGTTTTCAATGTTGAATTATGATAAATGGGAAGATTTTAAAATGTTTTACATTATAAATTATGTTTTCATGTTTTCTACAATTATGATGCCCATCCATGAAAGTTCATGAAAGTTGAGATCCATGAGATACGTATTCAAGTATGATGAGATGTTTATGAAGAAAGTATGATTATGAAATACCCATGTGTATGTTCATATTTTCAAAGTGAATCAAGTTTATTTCAAGCATGTGTAAGTATTGGGCAAGCCCAAATGATCAAGTATGTATTTATGATTTCATGAGTTAGCTTACCGCATGGTTTTTGAGTCTAGACTCCCATTATTTTCAGCTTGTGGTATGATTTTAGCCAAGGCTCCTCATGTTATGATTTCATGTTTATGTATATATGTTATGAGTCAGCTTCGCCACTAGACGATTGTTCAGCTTCGTTGGAAAATGATGGAGAGCATATGCATGTTTTTGGGAGTAGTGTCTAGCACCGAGTAGGCTAAGGGTCAGTCAACCCTATGCCTTAGAACTGCACGCCAATGTAGGTATGTTTAGATTATTCAGGACCTCCCTTGTGAGCTTCCCTGACCCCCAAGTGGCCTTAAGCTTGATATCAATATCATGGTAGCGTCCTTAGCCCTATAAAAGCTTTGGACGACTATGCCCACTTTAGTGTGATAGTTAGGACCATGTAAGCTCTATCGTGGTAATGTCAGTTATATGAAGAGTCTCCCATTATTCTTCATGATTTCAGTTATGCATGTCCATCAGTCATGATATTATGTTTCAGTACGTCGTACCCAATGTTTAATTTTACTTTTGATTATCAATTTTTATCTTTAGGTCATTAGATTCAGTTTTGATGTTCAGTTATGTTTAGATCATGATACACGAAAATAGCATGCAAGCCCTAGTCTCAGAATCTTATCTTGATTATGTTTTATAATATGCATGATTTACGATTTTACTTACTTAGCGGTTTCACTTACCTTGCATACTCGGTACATTCCATGTCCCGACCGCATACTCTTTGTTGTATCATTTCATGATATAGGCTCCGATATCCAGGCTTAGTCTCGCCTCTAGCCAGATTCCCAACATTAGTACCTCCTGAATGAAGTTAGTGAGTCTTCATCTTTCGAGGGTCTTTCTATTTAGATATGTTCAGTATTTTCAGTTTTCAGACTTAGCGAGTTAGTTGGGGTCTTTTCCCATCAACTCGCCAGTATTAGAGGCTCATTGGACATAGTTTGTATTCACCTTTAGACTTATGTATGTATTCAGATGTTATGTTTCATTTAGACTTCCGCTATGTTATTCATTATGATCTTCTACTTATCTATGATTAAGTTAAATGTATGTTCATGCCATGGGTCAACTTGGAGCCTCTCAGGGTTTCTTATCCCGTGTCTCAATCCGGGCCTATGTTCGGGTTGTGACATTTGGGAAATGTGGAGGATGACTTGGTCACCACAAGTCGTTGGGCACACCATGAGTCGTTGGGCATACCACTAGTCATGGTGTCCCTTATGGTGACCCTCAGAAGGCAGATGACAAATGTAAGTAACGAGAGGTTGACCATGAGTCGTGGTCCAAGCCACTAGTCGTCCAGTCCCTCGTTTGGACTAGTAATGTGTTTTCCCTTCGAATATATTAAGGGATTTTCCGTAATTCCTATGTTCCTTGGGTCTAAACTACGTCGTTTTAAGCTTATTTAGGATTTTTTTTTAAAGAGGGTTTAGCTCATTCTAAATCACTCCTCTCCATGCTTGCAAGACTAGAAGGTTCCTAGGGGTGATCAAGGCTAAAATCCATCAATTCTCCTTCAATTTCCTTTGGATATTCAAGGAAGAGTGTAAGATCAACTTACCCAGTTATGTGAGGCTATGAATTAGAGTTCCTTTCACTCTCATGACCTAACCTCCTCTCAAGTTCCATGGATTTAAAATTTTAGAATTCAAGTTTCATGATGTATGAGGATTATTTCAATTCTTGTGAAATTCTCTATGATCTATTGATGGGTCAATCCCTTTCATGTATTGAATCATGTTTTATGATCTATGAGCAGAATTTATAACAAATTTGATTATTAAATTATAGTTTCAAATTTTAATTAAATTATGCCCAATTATGTATGTTCATATGAAAAGTCAAGTTATGATTTTATTATGATCTTGGTCTAGATTAGCCCAATAATGATTTATGCCTTATGATATGATTTCTCTCAAGTACTTATCATGGGTTTATGAAATATTAAGTATATACATGTTTTACAAGTATGCATGAATTTCATGATTTATGGATTTATGATTATGTCCGACTGACGGGCCTTATTTCATGGCTAGTTCACGTATTTCAATCATGGTTATGGTTTTTATGATTTAACTAGCCCATGAAACTCACGTATGTTTTCCCTATTATCATATTAGCACTATATATGTCATGGGAGTAGTATTTAACAACTAGTAGACCCGGGGTCCAAGCATACCCCGAGTCTCAGAATTACGCGCCAATGTAGCCATGATGGGACCTCCCTTGAGACTGTCCCTTTTTACCCAAATGGGCATTTCGTGAGTGATATCACACCTCTTTTCATGGCTTTACCCTAGGAAAGTTACGAAAACCCTCCCGACTAGGGATTTACAGGTCAGGCTCCATGTGTGCTCATATGGGGTATGTCCGTTATAAGAATCTCCCATTGATCCTCATGATTTATGCATGGTTATGTTAATATTACTTTGGCTCAAGTTATATTTAATAAAGCTTTTATCCTATTATTTATGACTGATTTATGGATGTTTTGAAAACCTGACACCCTTATGTTACATTATGATATTTATGTTATGATCATATTGTCCTACAATTATGAACTCTTATGTATTTTTACTGTCCGATTTTACCTACCTTGTATACTTGATGTCGCCCAAATTACAGCTCGCAATTGAGATACAAAGTGGTGGATGTAAAATATAGAACAGAACTAGAGGTTGAGGTCGATCCCACAAGGAAAATGGAAAGAACTTAAGTTAATGTGAATAGCTGTTACTATCGAATTATTTATTTCCTAAGGGGGAAAGAAATAGAATAATAAACAAAAGTAAAACTACTGAATGCTTAGATCAAATTCGGTTTGTATTCAATTAACGACTTGACTAGGCTTATGTTCCCCAAGACTACATAACCACAAGGCTTTTATGCTAGTGATCATTCTGGTGTTCAACATAAAATATCGGTAAGTTAGGTTCACCTAAATGGTTGGTCCCCTATCTAGATGATTATCACCATGAAACTTGGTCTGTATACGGGTGTACTTTTAACTGACCCTTACCCTTAATATCAGATTAGTTATCCATGGACAAGTTCAAGCTATTAGATGAGGGTTGATAGCCTCAAATCTATATTGTTAATCCCTTTCTCATTCATTACCTCCTGGGTCCAGTAAGTAAGAATAAGGCAAGTCCTAATGTTTGCAACCGTCAAGAATCAAACAAAACAAAAGGTAAAACAATACATGCATTAAACCCCGTTCAAGAATCACTAAGTATTTCACCTATGTGTGTTAATTCATCTTTGTTCCCACAACCCTAGTTATGGGTTTAGCTACTCATGGTTGTATGATCACAATCACAAAATAGTGAATAAATTATAATTGCAACTTACAAACTATCGTAGAAGAAATACCAAGTAGATTTAATAAAACTCCAAAGTTGATGAATAAATTCCAATGTTGCTTTTGATCCTCAAATTCAAGAACAAAATTGTAAAACTTGTTTCTTGATCCAAGAATAATCGAACACCAAAATCCTACGTGAAAAATAGTAATAATAAACTTCCCTATGAAAATAAACCTAAACTGTGTATTTGTAGTTCCTAGAAAACCTTTTCCTAACTAAAACTGGAAACCAGGTCGTCAGTGACCACGGTCTTGGTGACGATTCTTGGGATCTCTGACGAGTCGTGCCTTGTTAAAAATAGTCATCCTCAACATCATACCCAGTTGTGGCAACGGGTCACCTAATGACTCGTTGTGCCTGGGCACGAGTCGTTAGGCCCCTCGTGGTCTAACTCTTTTAAAATTCCAGTGCACCTTATGGTTGGTTCCAGTGTTCTGCCAATGAGTCGTGTCATCACATAATGACTCATTATGTCTTTTGTCAACTCCACTTGTTACATTGTTAATACTTTCTCTCCCAGTCTTCATGACTAACTTCACGACTCGTTACAAGATGTAACGATTCATTCCCTCAACTCGTCAGGTACAGTGTCTCTGTTTCTTCAAACTTCAATAATTGCCCACGCCTTTAACAACGAGATGTGCTTCTTGCCAATGACTTGTGAAGTGCCTGGAAGTCACCCTTTCAGTTGTTTTTAGCATAAATTTGCCTGGTCCACTTCCGAACCTGTTTTCCTGCAACATTGAACACAAAACACATCATACCTATATAAACATACTTGGAATATGCATAATTTCTTGGTTTTAAGCATCGAAAGTGTCGTAAAATCAGGGAACATCAACACCCTCAACTTTGAACTTTTTCATGTCCTCAGACAAAAACAAAACAAAACAAAATAAAATAAACTACTTCGATGCTTCCATCGAAAGAACTCTAGGAAACTTATGGCAATCACATTTATACATCAAATCAAATTTTCTAACCCCTCCCTCATCATTTGAACTCAAATCACAATTCATATACAAAATTTCCCATAATGACACAGAGGAATCAAAACATAGAAAAACACTATCACTTGCAACCACACGCATAAATCTATAACACTAACCCAGTCAATTTGTAGATGATTTTGTTGACCAAATGCTCTCACCTCAAATAAGTCCCATACTCACACATGTGTATATGATTATGTCGATAAATTTCTCTTGGGACTAGGTAAAATTCACTCTCTCTCACAAAGAAATTCAAACTGTTTGCATGGAATACCATATGCTTGCCTTTACTTTCAATACTTCGATTTTCAGACAAATAACAAGGATCACTATAGGACTTTTTAGGCTAGTAACGTAGGCTCGAGCTAGGGTATGGTACATATAGAATTAGTATCTCAACCCTCTTTGGCACTACACATCTCTTGACTCCACTTCTCACATTTTTCTTTCTATTTTCTCCCCTTTTTTCCTTTAACTGCTTCTTCTTTTATTCGCATTTGCAACTACGGATGCGGTTTCTCTTTATTCAAGCTTTAATTGATGTCACTTTTTTTTCTTTTCTTTTCTTTTTTGCTCTTTGACAACAATTTATATTTCTTGCTTTTCTTTTCATTATGCATACCACACCCACTCTTTCCTTTTTCATTACCCAATTTTCATTCCAACCGACTCTTCTTAATCAGTTCTATAATAGCCACCCTCAACTTAGGCAATTTGCCTGAGTTGAGGTTCACAATGTCCAAGGAGGGACCAGGGCCAAAACAGGTTCATTCTTAATAAAAGCAAAAAGGTGAATTGGTGTAAACAAAAAGAAAGGTTGATTTAAGCTCAAACATTTGGATCAATTGATTTTCATTCTTTTTTGTTAGATCTTTTAAGGATAAAGTGGACTCATAAATCAAAAACGGCCTATGATCCTTTCCTAGTTTCCTATCCTCTATCTTGGTACAACTGACCAGACAAGTTCTAGATTGACACACACAACCGAATTTAGCTATTAAACCTCACTCACACATAGAACAGGTTAACATCATCACTTCTACTAACTACTAGTTCATGTACAACCATACAATGGTAAACATGTTCACAGTTTCAATGCCATGCAAAGAACTATTTATCTGAGACTCTGTGTTGTGCAGCTATTCAACCAGCGGACCTCTTGTAGCAATGATCCAAGAAAGCCAAGTATATTGTCTGATGCGCTCTTGGTTATTCAGCTTTTTGGTCTTTACTTTCTTCAACTCATATAGCCTGTGGTCAAAATTGGTTGAGTTCATCGGAGCGTGATATTCTGGCCATACAGCATCCTGGAGATGGTTCGCTCAGAGATATCTACCGGAGTCTCTCGCACCAATACCTTATTTAAGGCGGGCCTCTTTTTTCCAATCCTGGCCCCCTAATGCCAAATGCTGCAAAGTGGCTGGATAGGCTACATAAAACTCTCTAACTAAGCATGAGCTATAGCTTCCTGATGGCTCGGTCAACCACCCGAACCTGTACTTATCGAACACTGCTTGTAGTTTTCTAATGTCTTTCAGCCCTGTAGTGATCAGCCTCGACTCCTCGTATATGCTCCTCTTTGGATGTCCTTTCTCATTTGGAGCAATATCTCTGTTGTATATGGACCTCATACCATGAACACACCATCTCCGAATTTTCTTTTGTATCTCGTTTGATGTGTCTGAGTTCTTAGTCAGTTCATTATCAGAGTCCCCTCATTGAGCATGTGACTCTTCAACTATCTTCGTGTTTCGCCCAGCTGTGGGGGCCTCGGGAGAAAGTGCAGCTGCAACCCTAGCATTATCATTAGTGCGGCTGGGCGGATCCCTCACCAGCGGAGTGGGAGCCTCGTCCAGGGTTGTCGGACTTGAAGTTTTGTTGAGCCCTAGCCCTGGTTGACCTCCTCACTAGCTGCTCCTATGATACATCAGATTCCTCCTTAGAGCCACTTGACATTTCGGAGGAGGATGGCTCATCACGCAGTCTGCGGTATGATGGTTGACTACGCTCAGGTGTTTGTTTCTTTGCCTGACCTTTCCTTGGTGTACCTCTTGGAGCCATTTCACCTGCGGAAACATTGTTAGTGCATGAGATGAGATGAAACAAAATCATTTTTTTAGCTATTGCACAGTGGACCTGACGAGTGACTAAACGAGTCGTTGCCACTGTCAACGACTCGTGAGGTCCCTCGTTGTCACAAAATAGTAGTCCTTCATGTTGGGACAGTGTACTTGATGACTGGTCCCAATGAATCGTTACCAAAGGCAACAAGTCGTTCGGTAAGTCGTTAGGTACATTGCCTTAGTGGTTTAATTTTTTTACTCAGGACGAGCTACACAACGAGTCATTTGGTGATCCAATGACTCATGATGTAGCTCGTGCTCAAGAGTTTAAGTTCACCCATACGTTCAACTTCAACTTCATCCTATTATTCAACTCCACAAACACAAAACTTAATTTATCACACCAACCCAATATAAATTCAGTCGCAATCCATTTGTTTATCCTTCGTAGGGTTCATCATCATCATGAGGAAAAGATTGACACAAGCACAACACTACTTGAAATAAATTTGATTTCATTCAAAACATGGGTCATCAAAGTTCTTGTTTTAATGCAGAGATATTCAGAATTTAGTGGGAAAGATTACTCACAAGATGTTTGATCAAAGATGGAAGTGCAATTGTGTGTGCATGCAAATGTTTGGAGTGCAAGGTCGATGATTTTTCGATGGGTTTGAGTAGAAGGAGATGAAGAGGGAAGTTTGAAGTTGTTGGGTTCAAGTTTAGTGGTCAGAATTTGGAAAAGTAAAAGAATTGTGTTTATATGAAGAAAATTAAAATTTACCCCAATTCCAGTATTGGGTCAGGTCAGATATGTTCATTAAAAACTTATAACGCTCAGTTTGACAGTTCGTTAAGTGATTAAACGAATCGTTGTTCCCTTTCGTGTTGTGACTGGAGATCAACAAACTTACCTGGGACCTAACGAATCAAGCACGACTCGTGATATCACCAATGAGTCATGGCCTGAGTCGTTGTCCTTGGACTGGTGTAGCTTCATGATGGGTCACTTAACGAATTGTTTGGTCTCTCGATTATTCGTTGAGTGAGCTGTTATCATCCTTTTCCTTTTGATTCTGATTGTTATCCAGTGTACATGACGGTGGACCACACAATTCGTGTATTATAGAAATGAATCATTAATTCACCCATTGCTCCCCTACTTTCTGAAGTTCTCTTCATGATTTGACTGAATGAGTCGTCTGGTCAAACGATGACTCATTATGTGACATTTTGCACCAGAACATAAGTTCCAGATTTTGGTTCCAACTTCAAATTTTCCATTTTTATCACCTGTACCCATCAACAAATGTAAACACTGCATATTTCTTACATTTACAACTTAGGTTAACGTCGCGGCACGACGTAGGTGTTTTGGATGCTCAGACTTCACCAGAACACCTCCATGGGTTGCCTCCCATGCTGTGCCTAATTTAACATCACGATACGATGCAAGTCTCTTGACTACTCAGAATTCGTCAAGTAATTCGTCTCCATCCTCTAGTGCTGAGACTATGCTGAATTCCCTTGATTGTTTCATGGTCCGGCTAATGTTGAAGGTGACCTCTTCTTTGTTTATCCTGCATTTTAACTGGCCTAACTCCACATCTACTAGGGCCCTACTTGTTGCAAGAAATTTTTACCCTAAAATGATGAGGACCTCAGAATCGACTTCGCTGTCCAGAATCACGAAGTCTGTTGGGAATATAAATTTTTCCACCTTGACAAGAACATCAAATAAAATCCCCACCGTCTTTTTAACGGTTCTTTCATCCGTTAGTAGTCGCGTAGTAATTGGTGTGGGGGTTCCCAAGCCTAACTTTTTGAATACTTCTAGCGGCATCAACTTTAAGCTAGCTCCCAAGTCACAAAGTGCCCTTGCAAACAAAACATCCCCAATGGTGCAAGGTATAGTAAAAGCACCTAGGTCCTCCTTCTTTTGAGCTAGGAGCCGTGTAGTTATGGCACCACAATGGTGCAAATTATCGGCAGGTTTTAAACTTATAGTCCTTTTCCTGGTGACAAGGTCGTTCATGAATTTGGCATATCCGGGCATCTATTCAACTGCCTAAACTAATAGGATGTTTACCGACAACTGCTTAAGCATAGAGATAAATTTTTGATACTTCCCATCTTCGGCTTTCTTCTTCAAATAAGGAGGAGGAGGTCTAGGGATCGGTGTTAATTTTTGTTGTGCATCCTTCTCCTTCTCATGGGCAGCTCCTTGCTCCTTTGCATTACTTGGAGCAGTTTTCATATCTAAATCTCTGACCAAAGTTGGGTCTTTGAAATCCGCTACACTATAATCATTCATCAAGATGGGCTTTCCTGACTCCTTAATTACAACCGGTCTCGGAGGATCAACTGTGGCCTTCCTGCTACTAGTAATGACCGCCATACAATGACTGTCATTTTTTAGATTTTACAATGTATTGCTGGGAAGTGTGCCTTTCTACCTTTGATTCATTGCAACAAACATCTGATTCATCTGCTGCTCAATCTGCCGGATCTCCACGGCATGTGACTCCACCTTTTGATTTAAACCAGAAATATGAGCACGGAGCTCCTTGAAGTGGCCATCTACTGTCTCCATCTGCTTGAGTACTTTAGATAGAATGTCCTCAACCCTTGAACCACTGGACTATGGCTAATAGTTTCGTGGAGGAACAAACAGACCGCTCATATAATTTTTCAACTTCTCGCAGTTCTTCCAGTCTCCGTTATCTCGGTATTGGCCTCTTTTGTAATTATTATCCTTTTAAAAGTTCCGAACCTGTTTCCCTTGACCTTGACGCCAAGAGACTTTGTTAGACACTTGGGTGTTGGTCTTGAAACCCACCCTCTAATCGTTTAAATGATTAGCTTCTTCTTCTTCTTCAAACTCAGATTCACATCCATCATTTCTTGGGGCTTTGCCCTGAGAACCCACAACATTCACTTTCTCTACTCCGACTCCCATCAAGTTCTTGGAAAGAAACCCCACAGTGGTCTTTATCTCTGCAATATCTTGATCACACTCCTCAACTTTTCTCCTCTTTTCTTCAAACATACCAAATGCATAAGAACCAGCCGGAATCTCTGACTCTCTAGTATGCAAAGCTCAGTTGGTTTTGGTGATCTTGTATAGTAGCTATGCAGCCTCTGCATCTGTGTGGCTCATAGAGGTTCCTCGGAGACGGTATCAGCCACCGCCTTGGTGTAGGCATTCAGAGACCTATAAAAGATCTCCAAAATGTATCATCCGAAATCCTATGATTTGGCACCCTTTTGAGCTTTTTGATGAAACACAGCCAGGTCTCGTGAAGTTTCATCGCATTTAGTTATATGAAGTTATATATTTCATCTTTCAACTGCAATGCTTTGGAAGGTGGGAAAACCTTTCAAGAAAAGCTCTCTTAAGTTCCCCCCAAGTAGTAATTGAATCATTCGGCAGCTAAGCCAATCACATCGTTGCCTCACTCCCTAGTGAAAATGGAAATAACCTCATTGTGATTACGTCCTTGCTCACCCCCGTTTGTTTGTATGCCTTACATATACCCACGAAATTTGTCAAGTGATCGTGGGCATCATTAGATGCATGACCCGAAAATATCCCCTTCATATTGAGAAGTTGGATCATTGCACTAGTAATGTAAAACCTTTCCTAGTAGGCAAAGGAGGAGGAACTATAGCTCCAGTGGAAACGTCTTCATCTATATCAGCATCATCCTCTGTATCAAAATACCAGTGTCTCTGGTGTTCTGTACCTCTGGGTCATCTAGCTCGCTCTGCTTCTGCAGCTGACATTGCTCTTCAGCAACTTTAGCTAACTCACGATCTCTAGCCTGAGCTTGCTCTTCAGCCAACATTCTCGTTGTGGCTTGGTCCACGGTTTCCTACTCTTGGATGTTGGCCATTCATCTAGGGTTTCTTAATGTTTGCTCAAGTTGGTGATCAATTGGAACCAGGGGATTTCTTTGGCTCCTAGTATCGGGCATGCACAAACCTAAGACCTGGTAAGAAACCAGAACAACAAAACAAAAATAAAAAGGAAATAAGAACCAATAGTAAATCAAACATAATTAACAAAATCCTTAGCCCTATTCCCTAGCAACGACGCAAAAATTTGATGTCGCCCAAATTACACCTCGCAATTGAGATATAAAGCGGTTGATGTCAAATATAGAACCCAACTACAGGTTGAGGTCGATCCCACAGGGAATATGGAAAGAACTGAAGTTAATGCGAATAGCTGTTACTATCGAGTTACTTATTTCCTAAAAGGGAAAGAAATAGAATAATAAACAAAAATAAAACTACTAAATGTTAATTAATGACTTCACTAGGCTTGTGTTCCCTAAGACTTCATAACCACAAGGCTTTTACGCTAGTGATGTATTCCAGTGTTAAACATGCAATATTGGTAAGTTAGGTTCACCTAAATGATTGGTCCCCTGTCTAGATGATTATCACCACGTAACTTGGTTCGTATACGGGTGTACTTTTAATTGACCCTTACCAATAATATAGGATTAGCTATCCCCGGACAAGTTCAAGCTATTAGATGAGGGTTGATAGCCTCAAATCTCCATTGTTAATCCCTTTTCCCATTCATTACCTCTTTGGTCTGTTAAGTAAGAATAAGGAAAGTCCTAACGTTTGCAACCGTCAAGAATCAATCAAAACGAAGGGAAAAACAGTACATGCTTTAAACCCCATTCAAGAATCACTAAGTATTTCACCTATGTGTGTTAATTCATCTTGGTTCCCACAGCCCTAGTTACGGGTTTAGGTACTCATGGTTGTATATTCACAATCACCAAATATTAAATAAATCATAATTGCAACTTACAAATTATCGTAGAAGAAAAACTAAGTAGATTGAATAAAACTACAAGGTTGATGAATAAATTTCAGTGTTGCTTATGATCCTCAAATTCAAGAATAAAATTATAAACATTGTTTCTTGATCCAAGAATAATCGTACAACACCAAAATCCTACATGAAAAATAGTATTAATAAACTTCCCTATAAAAATAAACCTAAACTATGTATTTATAGTTCCAAGAAAACCTTATGCTAACTAAAACTGGAAACCGGGTCGTCAGTAACCATGGGCTTGGTGACAATTCGTTTGGACCTCTGACGAGTCATGCCTTGCTAAAAATAGTCGTCCTCAACATCGTACCCAGTTGTGGCAACGGGTCACCTTACGACTCGTTATGCCTGGGAACGAGTCGTTAGGCCCCTCGTGGTCTAATTCTTTCAAAATTCCAGTGCACTTTATGGTTGGTTCCTGTGTTCTGCCAATGAGTCATGTCATCACGTAACGACTCGTTATGTCTTTCGTCAACTCCACTGGTTACTTTGTTAATACTTTCTCTCCAAGTCTTCACGACTGACTTCACGACTTGTTACCAGATGTAATGATTCGTTCCCTCAACTCGTCAGGGACACTGTCTCTGTTTCTTCGCCCACGCCTTCGGCAATGAGTTGTGCTTCTTGCCAATGACTTGTGAAGTACCTGCTAGTCACCCTTTCAGTTGTTTTTAGCATAAATTTTCCCAGCTCACTTTCGAACCTATTTTCCTGCATCATTGAACACAAAACACATCTTACCTATATAAACATACCCAGAATGTGCATAATTTATTGATTTTAAGCGTCGAAAGTGCCGTAAAATCATGGCGCATCAATACTTGGTACATTTAAAGTACTGACAACATACTCTATGTTGTATCATTTCATGATACAGGTCCGGGGGATCAGTCTCAGCCGCATCTTTAGTCCTACTACCCTCTTTGACCTGTCCAACTATCATTGGTGAGTCATCATCCTTCAAGAACATTCAATATATGTAGTTTTTATGTTGTTTTCAGTTTCAAAATTTGTCGAGCTAGTTAGGCGTGCTATCGTATCAGCTCATCTGTTATGTTAGAGGCTTTTGGACATTACATAGAAATCAGCTTGTCATTTATGATTCTATTCTAGCTTGTTATGTATGCAAATGTTCGCAATTATGTATGCTAAATTTCCATCTTATTATGTTTAGTTTAGACATTATGTTCATGCCATGGGTCTTCTTTGAGCCTCTCGGGGTTTCTTATCTCGTGTCTTGATTAGGGTCTACGTTCGGATCGTGATATCATGCCCAGAGTCTATACCTTGTACGTGGCCAGCACTTACACAACCAAGTGATCTAAGCGAACCCTTGGCCTGGCTTGCTACTAGCCGAGAATACAATAAAGTAATGCGAATTTAATAACTATAATGGGCTTAATGAAATAAATGTGATCTATTAACTATAACTGAAATTAATGTTATAATTTAATTTTATTGATTCAACTCTAACTCTCTCTATGAAGTCTTTATAACTAAAGACAAGTGTCACGACAAAGCTCCCATGGCTACCTCAAGCTCTATAAAATAAAGTAACTCAAACGATTGGGACTCTCTGAAGGTAGGATGCCTTACCAATAGCTGAATGAATGTGAGATCCTGACGAAGCATCTACTGTTGATCCTGTCTACCTAAATATGCATCATAATAAGATGCAGCACTAAATGGTATCAGTACTGGAATGTATGGTATGTAATATGGCTGAATGAAACAATAGTTAAGCAAGAATATCTGACCTAAAATGATAAACTAACTGAAACAATCTAATTGAAATAATCTAACTAAAACTAAATCTTTGAATGAGGCATAAAACACAATATGATCAATGTGTAAAACAGTAATTCAATGAAATAGTGCATCAAAATAATCTTTGAAAAATACATGTATAAATGTATAAGTTGAACTTGGGGAGTTTCTCATAAACTACACCATTATGCATGAACACATGATGACCAACTATCTCGCTCAAGTTGGTTGAGCAGCTAAAATTCTTGCCAGGGTAGCGAATGATCACTAAACTATGGATCTATAACTGAGCCCTTACTAGTGACTAACTGAGGAGTCACCTGAATCAACGACATGATCCTAACCTATGTTTGCTACGTTGTTTTGTGGTTATGAGTTATCTTAATTCGTCACCCAACTCGGTGCTAAATAATCCTCCCAAAATACTATGCTCATATAAATATACCTATTTGAGGCAACTGAAAACATCTTTTATAAAATACTTTAGCTATAGATTAATAGATATTTAAAATCTGTACTGATCCTTGGCTCAAAATATCATTGAATTCTTAGCAGCTTCTATGCTCCAAATCTCTTGTAAATCTTATGAGTTTCTATGCTCAAATCCTTTGATTTTCAAAGTAATACTTTACTTTACCCTCTGAAATTTCATGCTGAAAACTATACTTTCTTTTTTCAAAATCTCTTCATGAAAACTCTCTCAAAATTTTCTCAACATTATGAAAATAATGCATTTATCTCAAATAATAATGCTTTAAAAATTATGACTTTTATGCAATTGGGTTCATGGGGTAAGAGACATGAACCAATCATCAATAACTCAAGATTCAAGAGATCCCATCAATAAACATCAAGAGAATGATCATCAACAACAAAGGAGTAGAATAGGTACAATTCAGTGTGAATATCTCTGACAATGAACAATTCAATAAAGAAAGAAGAAGTCACTTTAAGAATTAAACAAAAACCCTAGGTTTAAGCTCAATAATCTTTGTCATATATTTAGGACATGAGGATGAATAGAATTCCTCACATAAATTAACCTTACATACCTAGAATGAAGAACTCTTAACTCAAGCTTGAGGAACCCTAGAAGATGACTTTCTAGCTTTTTTGATGACTTGAACACTTAATGATATTGAAATTTACGTACACTTAATGATATTGAATTTTTACGTACTAATAAAAGGGAATAAGAGTATAAAATAATTAAATCCTTAAATATACTCCTTATAAATGCCAAAAGGTTTTGGTTTAGGCGATTAAAATATGGGAAATTATGAAAATACCCCTGAGATCCCATCTATAAAATAAGTTATTAGTGAAAATGTGTCATTTGACAACTCGTGGGGTGTGGTTGTTACTACTGGAGCAATTTTCTAACTTTCTAATCTTCACCTCAAAACCCGACAAAATGCCTCACTTAACGAATCATCGCCTAGGCTAACAGATCATTGTCTAAGTCGTTGGGACTGGGAAGAAAATGTCATGTTTTGGGGACTTTGCATTAGAACGACTCCTCCTAAAAGATCATTAAGTCACCTAACGACTCACTTAATGAGTCATTCTGTGATGTCTATCCAGTTTCTACTAGTTTTCTGCTTCATCTCTAGAATATGTTCTTAGGGACTGTTGAGGGTTGTTACATTATCTCTCCCTTGCGATAATTTGTCCTCAAATGACGATGGAACTGGATTGGTAGGTGATCTAACTGAGAGTAACTAAACTAAACATAACTGAATTTAACAGAATATGCAACTACACTAAGGATTTCAACAACAACTAGTGAGACATGAAATTGATAAGAGTATTGCGAGAGGGCACTGCTACCTTAAGATAATTCTGGACAAGGAGGGAATAGATGAGGATACTTAGCCATTATATCTGTTTTAGCTTCCCAATTAGCTCACTTAACTAGCTGATTCCTCCATAGCACCTTCACAGAAGTTACTTTTTTGTTCCTTAACTTATGAACATGAAAATCTTAAATCTCAACTATAAAATCCTCATATGAAAAGTTGTACTTGAATCCACTCTCTATAGGGATAATGAGTTAGCGGTCTCCTACACAGTTCTTAAGCATGGAGATATGGAAAACTGGATGGACTGATGCTAGTTCGACTGGCAACTCTGACTCATAAGCTACCTTGCCAACTCTTCTTGAAATTCGATATGGACCAATATAGTGGGGACTAAGCTTCCCTTTCTTTCTAAATCTTGTACCTTCATGGGTGAAAACTTCAAGTATAATCTATCGCAAACTCCAAGTCTCTACGCCTAACATCTGTATAAGACTTTTAGCAACACTGTGCATTCTTCAACCTTTCCTGGATGGTCTTAAACTTATCCAAAGCTTGTTGCCCTAAGTATGGTCCTTCAACTGCACATCACCAACTTCAAACTAATTAATCGAAGATCTACACCTTCGCCCATAAAGAGGCTCATAGAGAGGCATCTAAATACTGGAGTGATAATTGTCATTATATGCAAACTCAATAAGAGACAAATGATCCTCCCAATATCCCTTGAACTTAACAAAACATTCTCTCGGCATATCCTCTAATGTATGAATAGTCCACTCTGGCTGACCATCAGTCTGTGGATGAAATGTTATGTTAAAGTTCACCTTCGAACCTAAACCTGTCTAAAATGACTTCCAAAACTGAGTAGTAAGTTGTGTGCCCCTATCTGATATGATATATAATGAAACTCCATGGTGTGTGACTATCTCACAGATGTACAGTCTAGCGTAGTCCTCGGCTGAATCTGTAGTCTTAACTAGTATGAAATGAGTGGACTTGGTTATTCAATCTACAATTACCCAAATAGATTCATGTTGCCTATAGGACTTCTATAGTCGGTAATAAAATCCATATTGATCATCTCCCACTTCCATTCAGGGGTTTCTATATTTTGAGCCATACTGCATGACTTTTGGTGTTTGATCATAACTTGTTGACAATTCAGGCAGCTATCCACAAAGTTTGTAAATTCCCTCTTCAACCCATTCAACCAATATACCTCTCTCAAGTCATGGTACATCTTAGTAGAACCTGTGTGAATAGAATACCTAGAGGTGTGCACTTTTTTGTCCTCTATTTGAGATAATCTACATTTGGAACACATAACATACCTCGATACCTCGGGATACTATCTCCTATTTGTGTAAAAACCAACACCTTCTGCGTATGGATGTCTTTCTTTAACTAAAGCAACAGGGGATTCTTGGCTACCTTTCCTTAACTTCTGGCACTAGAGATGGTTTAGCCTCATTCTAAATAAGCACACCCTCTTCTTTAGAGTCTACAATTCGGAATCCTAAGCATGAGAGTCTATGCACATCCTTAGCTAACTCTCTCCTTTGCTCCACTGCGTGAGTTGTACTTTTCATGGATAACCTGCTAAGAGAATAAACAAGTACATTAGCGTTACCTGGATGATAGAGAATATTCATATCATAGTCCTTGAGCAACTCAAGCTACCTCCTCTACCTCAAATTCAACTCCTTTTGGCTGAAGACATACTACAGGCTCTTGTGGTCTGTGAATACATCAATATATGCACCATAGAGATGATGGTGCCAAATATATAATGCAAATACGACCACTGCCAACTTAAGGTCACGAGTCAAATAATTCATCTCATGGATCTTAACCTGTTTGGAGGCATAAGTTTCTATATCAATACACAACCAATGCCTACCCTGATGCATCACAATATACAACAAAACAATTTGTATCCTTTGGTAGGGTCAACATTGATCATTGGTCAAACAAGTTTTCAATTCCTGAAAGCTTTTCTCACAAGCATCAGACCATTAAAATTTTGACATTTTTTAAGTCCACAAAGCAGCAATAATTAAAAACCCTTCTACGAATCTCCTATAGTAACTAGCTAAACCCGTGAAACTCCTAATGTCAGTTGGGGTTGTAGGTCTGGGCCAACTCTTTACTGCCTCAATCTTCTATGAATAAATCTTTATACCCTCGTTGGAGTCTATATGGCTAGGAAAGCCGCTGACTTCAGCCAAAATTTTCACTTAGAGAACTTGGTGAGTAATTCCTTGTTTGTAAGTGTCTGCAGGACTATTCTGAGATTACTAGCATGCTCCTCCTCCCGCTAGGAGTATACCCTGATCTCATCAATGATTACAATAACAAACATGTCCAAATAAGACTTAAAACTCTGTTTATGAGGTCCATAAATGTTGCAAGAGCGTTAGTCACACCAAAAGACATAACAATAAACACAAAATGATAATGGTGGTCCAGAAAGCTGTCTTGGGAATATCACACTCCCTAACCTTCAACTAATTATACCGGATGAGTTGGTAATTTACAAACTCATTTGTATTTTAAGCAAGAATTGTTGCTTTTTTTATACTTAATATAGGAAGTTTTTATGCTTTTTTTCTTCTTTGTGCAAGCATTTGAAGGAAACAAAGATAGTGGAGAATTTGAACCTAAAGCAATTTCTTTGGATATGTTTTTCATCTTCTTCCCGCGGATTTGCATTTGCTAAACGAAGATATAAGATAGATTAGACTACCTTGCACATGATATTTTTCTATTGCCTATGGATTTTCATCTACTAATCATAGATGCCTCCACAGATGGTATTGTTTTGGACATGCTTTACATCTGCTGGCAGCGGATTTGTATTTGCAAACCAAAGATGAAAACCAAGTTACCCATTTTGCTGATTTTAGGGTAAAAACATCAGTAAGTCTCCCATGTACCTAGAAGTTTCCAAGAGCAATTTTGGGAAGTTTTGCACAAGTATGTTTCATATATTTTTCACCCCAAATATACACACCCATAGCATATCATATCATAGAATTGAATTTTAGAGAGAAGTAGAGAGAGATAGAAAGTAGAGTACATTTTCCTTCTTATTCTTCTTAATCAATTTCATTGGGCAATACACCATTGTTGTAGATTTTGGAAGCTTGATTTTATATTCAATATAATGGTTGTTGAGGAATTTCCCATGAGTTTAATTTCTCTTTCTCCATTTATGAGTGGCTAAATTATTAGCTAGGGTGGTGTGCATGATGGATGTTTGAACTTGGTTGGGTGTTGATGATTAGTTCATAAATTCAATTTATATGTATGGATATATTGTTTCCTCTATGTTTTAATTGAAAAATTAATAGTTGCAAACATTGATTTAGCTTGCTTATCTTGCTTTTTCTTGAGAAAGAGGAGTGAGATTTGGGTGAGGAATCAGTAGTGAGGATTTGGAGTGTAGGTTTGTGGGCTTGAGATAGAGATAGTCAAGACCCATATCTCCACTCCAGTAAAGGGTTGATGCTAGAGATAGTTTAATCCTTCCTCAAGATTTGTTGCTTATTTGTGATTATAACTTTGGGTTGTGAGAAAACTCAAAGCAAAAACACCCTTGTGGTTGAAAAAAAAGAAGGTTTAATGTTATCCATTGCTATCCACGCTAAAAATAGAGTGTAAGGCATTTCAATCAACCCCAATCAAGTTGACACCCCATCATTAGCACATCTCTAGTTCCTTCTCATCAATTGCCCAATTTCCTTTTATTATTTGAGTTCAATATTTTTTCACTTTTTCCCCCAATTTTTATTTTTCACATGTTAAACAATAATGCATACTAGTTTGAATTAATTTACAAATTTCGAATTATATCTCTCAATTTCGTGTGGGATTCGGCCACAATACATGTGGGGTATTTCATTTTTTCACAACAACCACTGTCACCTCCTTTAAATGAGAGAGATTTATTGAGGGTTGTCAAAAAATAACGCCGACTTTGGGGAATTAAGTTGCGACAACCATTGTTGTTTATTGATTCAAACTTGTTTTGCATCTTGTTTTGTTTATGTTTTCATTAGTTTTTATTTATACTATGGCATCGTGGAATGAAAGGAGGTTTGGTGGTTTCAACCCATATCTTGATGACTGATGTCCCTATTGTGGATGACCCAATCTTTAGCAAGATTGCAAATATACCTCTAAAAAAGAGATGCGTGCACATTCTTTCTCCTATTATGGGTATAATTACACTTGATGTGGTGGTCATGGTAGACATTGGGCTGATTGTCCTAATGATTTCACTTCTCAATAAAGCTACTATGAAAAAAAAGTTAGTTTTACTCTTGAGTTTGATAGAAATAATGCCATGGCATTTGACGGATGAAGAACTACATATGACCACATGGAATCCATGCTCCAAACGTTTTTGGAGCGTAAGTCTAACTTACATAAGGATGCCGATGTCACGACTCGAGCGTGGACACCAGACCGAGACACTGGACCTAGAACTACGAATGATTTCAAGCTAACCCATGGCACATACACAGAATAATTACAAGCATAACTAAGTGGAAATAAAATATAAACACAAAATAAGTGGATGTTTGAAAATCATAAAGAATAAGCATAGGAAACAAGTCAACAACATTGAACCATCTATACATAGCTGTCTAGAAAGCCTCTAATCACACCATGAGCTTATGGGACAACACCCCAAACTAGATTGCTAACTTTGAAACTAAAATACATAAGAGAAAGAGACATGAACCAAAACAACCATCCTCGAATTATGAGGACTCACTAAAACTGGGATGGTACTAGGCTAAAGTGGGAGCGAGCTAACGTCGGGGCTGAGATTGATCACTCAAACCTATATCATGAGATGATATAATATAGAGTATGCAATTAATACTTTGAATGTACCAAGTATGCAGAGAAAATGAAACAAGATCTTAAAATAGTAAAGCAAGGTCATGAGTAATGGCTAATAGGAAACATGAGAATAGGCACATGCTAAAATTATGACCGTAAAATAGTCATAAGCTTGAGTGATTCATCATAATTGATGCATAATGAACCATGGTTTTGAAAGCTAAATCACACAGTTTAACAAGTATAGAAACATAAGTAAAAGATCATAAACTGATCAGTGGGTATAATAATAATGATCATATATAATAGTCATAAACATGAGTGATATATCGTAATGGATGCATAATGACCTAAGGTTTTGAAAGGTAAATCACATAGTTTAACAAATTTAGAAACGTAAGTAAAATCTCATAAACTTATCAGTGCGTAAAATATTCTATAAAATATATTATCATAACTCATAAACATGAATAACATAAAACATGAGGAACAATGGGAGACTCATGATAATCGACACCATCATGATAGAGATTACATGATGCCCAACTATCTTGCTTAAGTTGGAAGAGTTGTTCCAAGCTTTCCAAGAAAGAAACGATTAAGGCGTGATATTACTCGTGAATCCCATAGGTCTTGAACATAAATACATACCTACGGTGGGACGCAGTTATGAGACCTAGGTTCCCGAAATGCCCATCTTACTCGGTGCTAGATACTACTCCAAAAAATATGCAAAAGGCTCATAATAATCATCGTGAAACATACTTGATCTTATATGGGCCTGTCTAAATTGAGAAATCATAATCATACTCGACATACATGAAATTTCCATGAAAATAATTCCATTGAGTTGGCCATGATACATAAACTTGAGTTTCATGAAAATCATACATACTTTAATAAATAGTCATAACTTGAAATTATAGGCTTATTAGCTTGAAATTCATAATATCATGAATAATTGGGCAAAATTATCATAAATTGAAAATCCTAGATTCATCAGAGATTCTAGTAGAATACAAATAACCATAATCATAAATCATGAATTAAATCATAAGAGACTTTAATTCATAAGAGATCAAAAGAGATTTCATGAGGATTGGGTCTAACCCTAGAATTTCAATAAAACATGCTTGGAGACTTGAAATCATGAGACATAGATGAAATTGGGCCTAAGGGTGGAAGGATTTCCCTCATTCATGTCCCTACATACCTAGGCTTGAAGAATCTTTAACTTGATTGGGGACCCAAAAGGAATTGAGGGGAAGATTGATTAAGAACCCTAGCTTCACTTGAGGTGATTTTATCTTCACTTAGTAGTGTTAGGAGTAGAATGGGAGTTCACGTTGAGTAAAATCCCTTAAAACACCCTTTTAGGAGCTTAGAATAACTTAGTTTAGGAATTAGAAACTTAGGAATTATGAAACGCCCTTAATAACTAGGCTGAATAGTGGACTCTGCCTGACCTAATGGATCACTCAATGGCCTATTACTCCACTTAACGGGTCGTTAAGGCTAGCGGTTACAACTATAGACATTTTCCAATTTTCTGAACTTTTCTTAACACCTCCACTTAACAATTCATCATGTCACTTAACAGATCATTTCACCACTCCTTAAGAATCTCTTAAATCCAAAGTTTTCACTATATTACTACACCTAGCATTTCACTTAAGGATTCATCAAGTGTCCTAATGAATTACATGACGACTCATTCTGTTATCTGGTCCATTTTCAGCTGTTTTCTCCCTTTCGTTTCCTGGGTCTAATCTTTAGAACATTGGGATGTTACATTATCTCTCCTTTTGGAATAGTTGTCCTCTGTTACACCCCTTAAATTCTTGACATTTAGATGGCCTATTTACATGTTGGTTAAGAGTTTTAGAATACCATACATGCTAGGAAACGTCCCGGGGAAAGACCGGACAAGCGCCAAGTTGGATCATTGCAACGCAAATGCGACTTATAAATTCGACAAATGCAACTTAAAGAGGATGTCGGGAAAAGACCCTCCGCGACAGGCAGCGTGTCACGGAGGCTTCCCCTCCGCGATGGACAGCGTGCCACGGAGGGGGGGGGGTTCAGGTCCAAGTATATAAACCCCTCCACTTCGGTTTTTGTTAGATAATTATCAAAAATTCCAGAGAGTAACCAGAAAACAGAGGGTACGAGGGATTTCTTTTAAATTCCATCTGTTTACACTATTAAACGCGGTCCAAACTTGAATTAATCTTGGGTAGTTAAGTATTAAGCTGCCGGGAGCATTCCTGCGGAGTTAGTTTCGTGAAATTCCGCTGGCGAATCGTCGTCCTACTGAGCTAAGGTAAGTCGAATTGCTCCAAATTAGTGTCAATATACTCCTAGCCCTAAAGTGAGTATTTCTCCCTTTTGGACTTCCGAGAAATAGCGAGTTTTTGGCTGTTTTTCGATAAGTCAAAGTTTGGGATATATATATTAAAAGTAGTATTTTCTTCTAGAATATTGATGAATTTAGTTCTAATTGCTATGAATGTGAATACAGTTGGAAGAAATAGCTGAATATTGGCCGAGTTACGCC
>JACEIK010007084.1:14926-80715 GCA_018107945.1 Datura stramonium
GGGATAAAGTAACAAATAGTCATTTTTCAGTTCATACAATTAAAAATTAAGTAGTCACTTTCAATTTTAAAATTTTCATTATAATAATTATTTTTCAACTTTCAATTCAAACTTGTACATGCTTGATTTTAGGTTTCATTTTATTTATTTTTTTCATTGGAATTTTTTTTTTCAAAAAAAAATGAATAAAAAAAATAAATTTTGAGTAAATAAATTGAATAAATATCGATGAATCTAAAATTTACAATCAGTAGTTTTAAATAAAACTGATACATAAGGGTGGAAACCATGAGAAAAAAGGGAAGGAAAAATGAAAAAAAAGGTTACAAACACCAAATTAAAGTTGAATTTTATTCTTATGATCTCTCAGTGAAGGGAAAAAACACCGATCACTTATCATACACAAAGAAATAATTACAGAACTTTATGATAAAAAATAAGTATAAATCTGTTCATTCTCATTTTCACAATAAAATAGAAAATTGTTTAATCATAAATAAACTTGCAAGGAAGGAAATTTATAGTTTACCTCTGATGCAACTTGCGCTTCAATTAAAAAAACTTTTGAGAAATCAGAAATAAGTTGTTTTTACATCTAGAAGTTTACTTTTAAATAAAACCGATACATAAGTGGAAACCATGAGAAAAAAAGGAAGGAAAATGAAAAAAGGTTACAAACACCAAATTAAAGTTGAATTTTATTCTTATGATCTCTCAAAGAAGGGAAACACCGATCACTTATCATACACAAAGAAATAATTACGTAACTTATGATAAAAAATAAGTATAAATCACTCATTCTCATTTTCACAATAAATAGAAAATTGTTTAATCATAAATAAACTTTGCAAGGAAGGAAATTTATAGTTTACCTCCTGATGCAACTTGCGCTTCAATTAAAAAAACTTTTGAGAAATCAAATAAGTTGTTTTTACATCTAGAAGTTTACATATATAGTACTAGAGATAAGCTAAATTATATTCTGGTAATCTATGTTTTTGTTGTCAAATATGATTTTACTAGAGTCAAACTAAATGAATTTGGTTAATACTTTTAATATTTATTCTTTTATATTTTTATGGTAGAAAATTTGAATCTTATAAAATGCTATTGAATGATTTTTGAATTAACATAAAGCTCATTTAATTATGAAAATTTAATAAAATTTAATTTAAAATTAAAAGCGTAATATATAGGAACGAAAAGTCAGAACTCAAAATGTTGCATTATTTGGGCCACAAAGCAAAACTTATTTAATAAAATAATACTCCAATTTTACAATATTTATTCATAGCATAATTTTCTTTTAATTGAAAGTTGGAAAAGTTATCTATACATGTCGACGATATCATGTAAAGAGAAAATAGTTAAATATACTTTACTTATTAGAAATAATTTAAATATTTTTTTATTTGAATTTTAGTCTAAATATATCCTTTTATTATATTTGAATTCAAATATACCTTTGACATTATATTTGACATAAACTTACCCTTCATTTTGACAGAGAGACACATGTCAAGTTCGTAACAATGACTCATCCCCAATTATTAAATACTTAGTGTTTTAGAAATTACCCAATTTAGTTCTAATCTGACGAATTTTCTTCATCTTCTTTCTCTTTAGATCCAAATCTGATTTTTGGCTTGGTGCCTATTGGGAAACTATATCTAGAAAAGGAAGAAAAAATAAATAGTCGCGCGAGTTAAACAAGTGAATTTTTGAAGGAATTGAGTATTTAAAATTTGAGGATAGATTATTTGATTTTGAGTTTGACATGTGTCCTCAATCAAAATTAAGGGAAAATTTATCACAAAGTATAATGAAAGGAGTACATTTTGACCCAAAAAAATGAGAGGAATATATTTGGACTTAAATTTAAATAAAAGAGAATTTAAACTATTTCCGATAATATATGGGTATATTTGACCCTTTTTCGTTTAGTAAATCTAGTCAAGATTTACTAATTCCAAGGAGAAAATTATTGGGTAAAGGGACAATATAATTTAACTTTATGATTTAGAATGGATATATCCCTTTATTATAAAATGGTGCATATATCCTCTTTGTTTAACAAATTGTGCATATATACTCGCATTGTCTAACAAATGGTGCATATATTTATCATTTTTTTGTAAAAATTCAGAATTTTTTTATTTTTTTTATGTTTTAATAATTTTTTAATTTTAAAATACATACATGACTTTAAAAAAGTTATCTCACTCATTGTTTTACCCCGTATCTGGCTCACTAGTATCAATTCAATTCCTCTTTTTATTCAGATTCGTCTAAACTCATTTTATGGTCAGTAGAAGAGGAATTGAGGCATCTTTTTTCATTTGGGTCAGTCTATAGCATGAAAAGAAATAAATGAGGTGTAATTTTTTAAAGTCACATGACATTTTTTTACATTAAAAAATAAATTTTAGAATTTTTTAATTCAGTAAATATAGGTCAATTAACAAAAATGGTAAATATGCATCATTTGATAGATTTTACAATGGTATATATACACCATTTGGATAAACAACAAGGGTATATATACATCATTTAATGAGGAATATATCCTCACTAAATCGCAGTTGCAGATATTTACCCTTTTCAACTATTTTTTAAAATTTATTTGCAGGTAATCTATATCGTTTGTATTTTTATGTTGTACCCCTAGCCTTTTTTTTGGTTCCAAAGGTTACTTTCTTATTGTGAAGTAGAGCTGCACATTCATTGTCGACAATGCTATTCATGCTTGAAAATTTTCTATTTCAAGAATTAAGTTATTGACTTTCTTGAATTTTTTTAAATATTAGAGTTTGTGCATGGTATCTAAAAGAGTTAGTAATTATGAATTCATTGCTTGATCGAGACTTCTTCCTCTCAAGCTTGAACTTTCCAAACATTGGGGTGTTCCTGCTAATTCATATCATCACGTGATGGGGCTCCACTAAAAGTACTTTTATTTAATAGTGTCAAATAACATCACACAAAATGCAATTAGAAACTAACCAACAAATCTATAGCACTAATCAACTTTGATTCACAACTTCATTATCTTCAACCGAATACATTTGTAATTCTTGATCTCGAAATTCTTATAATGAACATCAATATAAAGACAAAACTCAAATGTAATAGAGAATGCAAGATCAAAAATCTTTTCAGATTGGCGCTTTGAACAAGAAATTTGTGTTTATAGCAAAAATATCATGTTCATCACATTTCAATATTGAGCATCGGGTCTTCTTCGTCCATGCAAAAATTTATTCGCTGGTATTTATCATTTGTAACCCTAACATCTCATATATAGAAATTGGTAAAGAAATTGTAAACCCTAAAATAGTAATGTGAATTCGAATTGACTAAATACTAGGAGTTTATTTATTTCAAGAAGGTTTTTTTAGTGAAAATAGTTTATTTAGAAAAATAATCCTATCTATTATTTTCTGGAAGAGAAGTTTTGACTTCTATAAATAAAAATATTTTCTTCATACCACGTAACATAATAACATCCATAATATACTTGTGTTAGAGAGTTTTATTTAAGGGAAGAGTTATTCTCTTAGTAGATTTAGAATATATTTTATATTAATATTATCATATGTAAGTCAAATGACCAAACCCATATCATGTCATAAAGTCTTTTTTTATAATTTTTCTTTTGTCATCTGATTTATCATCCATCAAGATTTGCAATTATTAACTTGCGCATGATGCCTTGTTATTTGATCAACACAAATAATTACTATAAATACATGTAATGAGACTTGCTATTTATAATTCAAGTGTCTATTTTTCTCCAATTGTATATCTTCTTCAACCGTCAATAATGTGCCTTCCGGGGTTCCACGAACCCTTTATTAATAATGGACCATAGTCCAACAATATTGAAAACTTTCATCTATCGATATACCAAAATTATTTTTTCATCAAACTCAAAAAACAAGAAAATCGCATAAATATGGAGTATCCATATTTTTTTTATGTGTTGGGTCTTACATGCAACTTTAATAGACTCTAAACTTCACTACAAGAAAATATATGACGTATACATCCTATTTATAATATTAGAAAACCAAATTAGACCTGGACTATAAAACTTATTCCTATATGACTTTAACAAAAATTTTAACTAGGCATGAATTAAATGAAATATCGAATAATAAATCCTAAATAATTTTGAATTACTAATTTTAATTTATTTTCAGTATATATATATATATATATATATATATATATATCATATAAAATTATTTGAAGTATGAATAAATTGATTCAAACATCAAAACAGTTATATAAAAAAAAAAAAAGTTACATAACCTTACCTGCCTAAGGTACATAAATATTCTTAAACTATTTCTGCATGTAGGCATTTACAAAGATTACACTTTGTTTAACTCACTTGTTGGAATTTTTATTGAGCAAAGTATATTCTCCGACATACAAAGGTCGGTCTAGAATTTTAGGTTTATATTTAATAAATTAAATTAATATGTTATAATAATTAAATAAAAATAAATATAATATTTAATATATATTTTAAAAAGTAATAAACTATTTAAACATAATATACTAATATTTTGGAATAAAAAGAGAGTTTAAGTTAGAAAAAAGAAAGAGCACAAGCAAATCTGCAGAGTTCTTTATGGGGGTTTAGTATCAATATATATACATAGAAATTTTAAAAATTACCTTATTGTTATGAAATAATAAAGAAAGAACAAGAATATTGTAGAGAAAGAGAGAAGGAAAGAAGTTCTTATTTCTCTTGATTAGATGAAATACAATGAAGGAGAACCCCTCTATTTATAGGGATAATTCCTCCTAACTTTTCTCCAAAAAGATAGACTTCATTGAAAATATAAACACATGTATTCACTACAATACAAATACCTTTATAGACATTCACTATAATACAAATATATTTTATAACACTCCCTTGAATGTCTATGTGATAGATAATGTGCCTCATTAAAACCTTACAAGAAAAACCTAGTGGAACAAAAAAATCTAGTGAAGGAAAAAGATTACACATATCTAATAATACGCATTTTGGCTACCCCACAAAACCTTACAAGGAAAACCAAGGGGGACAAAACCTCGTAAAGGAAAAAGAGTACAAATACAGATAATTCCCTCTAATTAGAACATCCTTGAATCTTTTGCATCCCGATCTTGTACACCATCTTTTGAAAGTTGCAGTTGGTAGAATTTGGTGAATAAATTAGTCACATTATCACTTGAACGAATTTGTTGCACGTTAATATCACCATTCTTTTTTGGAGCACATGTGTGTAGAAGAACTTTTGGCTAGATGTGCTTCTTCTATCTCCTTTATGAATCCTCCTTAGTTGTGCTATGCATGCCGCATTATCTTCATATAAAATTGTGGGTAATTTGTCACATTTCAAACCACATTTTCTCTAATGAGATGTATCATGGACCTCAACCACACACATTCTCGGTTTGTTTCATGAATGGCTATTATCCAATATGATTTGATGAAGTAGCTACAAGAGACCGCTTAGATCTCCCCAAGATATGACAAAGATTCTCCACATATGAACACGTAGCCAGTTTGAGATCGAACTTTGTCTAGGTCAGATGAATACCTCAACATAAGCATAACCAACAAGATCAGGATTACATTGTTAGTATAATATAAGCTCATATCGTAGTCCTTTCTTTTAAATTACCGCATTGTGTAAAGTTGACACACATTCAACTGCCCAGTAGATAGACACACCCATAATACAATCCCTTGTCTTAAATCCTTCAAGGATTTTCATATATCCTTCAGTCTCTTTAGACATGAAAATAATTTCATTATGCGATATCATGTTTCTTTTCATATATTGTCAGATTTATGAGGAACCTCAAAATAATTGCATCTACCACAAGAGGACCTCTTCATATAATAATGTCTAATTTACAGTGTAAATCTTTGGCGCCACAAGAACTACTTATATCCACCGGCATTATACTTGAATTTTGGCTTTAATTGGCCAATCATTTAATCGCCCATACTTTTGACAGATTGAATTAAGATCCTCGCCAATATTTATAATATTGAGTGCTACATTATATATCAAAGGCATTGCCGACATCCACTGATATCGCCATAAATGCGACATAACTTACCGAGATCTCTTCATTCTTCTCTTCATTTTCAGGTGTACCTGAACTCTTTTAAGGTTTTATGAAGTATTATGCCGTGGTGCTTTCTTAAAGCAATTTGCCTCATCTATTATGACCATATTAATCATTTGCTCCCTCTCCTTCAAGGAGTTCTATATTTAAACCGCTTGGTCTATCACGCTTCAGCATCTCATAGACCCCGCCCTTCAAGGACATTTCATTAGAGCATTTGCAACCGAATTATAAAATACGCTAGCAAATATATCTGACAATTGATTTGCAATATTTTGCAAGTGAATTATCTATTGAACTTTAAGTTCACCTTTTTTTCCCGAGGATCTAGATAATCTAATCCCACACTCAATTAGCGCCCAAGGCCCTTGTGTATCCGGTGTTGTTTCAGCACACGAGCTCGTCGTCCTGATGTTGCTGGTCCTTCCGATTGTTCCTCCGTCCTCCCATGTTCCCAAGACTAGGTCTAGAGCTGCCTTTTCCGAAAGAAAGCTATTGAAAGAAAAATGGCTTTTCCATGTTGCATCTTCCCCGATTCTTTCTTGACTACCTTGTGGTCCAAATTGATGCTCAAGGCTGGACCATTGTTTGCATATAAAGATGTATTTGTTCTTAAATCAATGTTGTTAATTCTTTGATCATTTCTCTATTTTGAGGGGTTGTGTTACCAATTTAGCCTAAAGACACTTGTTGTGTTCAACTCATACTTTATCCTTTTGGGTATACCCCGTCAAAGGTTTTCCACCTTCCAGAAAAATAAGTGGCCCAATCTTCCTCTATCTTTAAGGCCTCTGCATATCACAAAAAACTGAAATCCTTCTCGTAACTCTAAGTCTAATGTCTTCAAGAAGTCTATGTCTCCGTATCACCGGGAGCACTGCTTTCTGTCAGAACTTGATTCCCTATGAGCGTAGATGTTGTGTCCTATCTTGAATTGACTTTAATGGAGATGTTTGATCGGGAGATTCCCACTAACCTACCCGAGCCGTGTATTGTGTATCTTACCAAGGTTGTGATGATGTTACATAATCATGATCTTCCTTACACTTTTTAATCAAGGTGTTTGGTATGTTTGGTGTGAAGTTCACTCGAATATTGCTCTCTCTATGATGCCCTTGACTATTATGAAACTCGAGACTCACCCAAAGGTTGTGCGGGTGATTTTGCCACCGCTTTTCTGACCTCTCATTCTTAGATGTTGAGAACATGAGACTTACATTTGGAAAATGCTCGTTTGTGCTTGGAGATTGAACAACTTAGGGCTCAAATAAGTTAAAAATAAAGAAACGCCATGGCTCATCATAACGACCTTATGTCCCTCATTCGGAGTCTCTGCCTTTAACTTATCATCCTCTCGTTGATGCCCCGCCCTACATCCCGTTCCCATCCCTAATGACGTGTGTTAGTTTTTGTATTCTACGGATTGTGCATAGTTGGCCCTTTGTTGTTACTCGTGTTCCTACTTTTGATTCCTTGCCTTAATCGGGATGATTCATCGTTGTGTTATGCTATGTTTGTCATTTTATTCTCTTTGGATCATGGTATGTCTTTCAGTCTCTAAGCCTTTCACCGATGCCAAAGGGGGAAGTTATTCTTGTGTGTTGGTGGTGCTTAATGTTGATTGAGTGTGAGCCATATATATCTATTCAAGCATATTTTTATTTGCCATCATTAAAAGAGAGAATTTGTTGAAATAGGTTTTAGTGATATTTGGTGGGATGATTTAAAATATGCTTGAAACATTAAAATAATTAGGAAAGTTGGTCTGCTAACACTTGCTATTTAATAATGTAAGTAATCGGCTACTAATTGTTTGTAGAATTTAGTGGGCTTTGTTGTTTGTGGGTGGAAAAAGAGAAAAGAGCTTGAAGTCAACTAGATTCTATGTTAAAAGAAACTTCAAATGATTGGAAAGGTATATTCGTTATTAAGGAAGAAAGAAATCATAATAATAAGGAAATAAAAATATTTGAAGATATTGTAGAATTCAACAAGGAGTCTATAAGATCTTTTCAAATAAGGAAAATGACTCTAAGTTAAAAGATTCCCTTTCCTAGTAGAAGTAAAAAATGTGGCATGCATTATGGTGACTATGTTAAGAAGTCACCACGCCAGTTGAAGTATTCATTTAGGTGTGAATTTTCAAGAAATTCATAGCTTTTGAGCAATCAATTGGCATCTGTTGAAGAGAGCTAACGTGCTAGAGATGTGCCTCCCTAGTCCTCGCTCCGCTGTAGCTTAGGCCCAAGTGTCAACAGTAGTGAAACCGTTATCTCGAGCTTCATAAGTACCTTTTTCAATTGCCTGTGAATTGTGTTTAAAGTTCTTATTGTTAAACTAAGGGTAATTTATATAGGCTAAACATTGTAAGGACTTAGGGTAGGTCCTTGATTGTGGGTTACAACCAAATTTGACTCAAGAGCTCTAGCGGAAAGGCTGGAAATCCGCGAGGGTGTAGGTCATGGCTTTACACCCATTCGAGCCTAGGTGGTTTTCAATGTAAAATTCTCCGTGTCTCACTTTACTTTCATCTTGTTATTTTTACTTGAATTAATACCATTTCTAAGGAACATATCATAGTTCCCCAACCCATAAAAGAAAAATTCAAGTAAAAGCTTAATTCGCGTAAAATTCGTTAGACCCACCAATTTCCTTAGGTTCTGACTTAAGAGTCTTAACAATAACAATGAGCCAACCAAGCACCGTCCTATTGAAGAAAAAGTTAGAAATTTCACAATTATATAAAACTAGTCAGATCCGTGGATGAAAGCTAAACATAAATCTTTAATCTATAATAATATCCTCGTGATAAATTTCAATTAACATGAGCTTTCACGCTAGCGTTTAATATTTCTTTCCAATAATATAGGCTCAATTTGAGAGATCTAGCATTACATCTCATGGAAACTGCAGCGTATCTTTTCGAGGCAATGAGAAGTAATTGGCATACCACCGAAATGCTCTTCACAATAGTACATACATCACATATGCATACCACTATATACATAAGTGCAACGGGAAAATAAAAAGAGGGAAAAAGAAACCTAGAATGGAATTATATCAAGAAAACTTAGAATTAGGAAAATGAGGAATTTCACAAACAATTTCATAAGAAGAAACAATACAACTTATTTTGAATTTAAAAAAAAAATGCCAAGAATGTGTCCTGGGATGTTATTAGTCGTTAAAGAAAAGTGACGATGAACAAAGAAGAAATAAAGGTTAATTTTCTTTAAGAAATTAAAATGTTTTTGCAATCAAAATCAAGGAGAGTTGATCTTTTTATAAAGATAAATCAGAGGCATAGACCTAATTTTTCTTTAACAAATCCGGGAAAGATGGAGAGATGCATGCCTGTTTTTTCTGGATTTGCTTTAACAAATATGAATAGAGAAAATCGCCGCATACCGTAGGCCGATTTTGTTTCTAACACCCGAAAACACAAAGAAAGTTGCACAGCCTAATTCCTGATTTTGGTCTTAGCTTAACTGCACTTAAAGACCTATTTTGATTTTTGAGTGCATCTCTAGCCTTTTGGCGTAGGATGTGCTGTGTGGAAGCAAGTAAAGGGATTGAGGAGGTGGGGTGAAAATAACGAGGAAACTATAGCACCATTTTTATCATTATTAACAATTGGATATTAATTTGTTTGCATATGGATATTATCCCTTCATTAATATTAACTAAAAACCAATTAACAATCAAAAATTGTGTCACTATGAATACACTTTTAACAACCGGATTCATATTTGGTTAAGAACTCATTAAAAATAAGATTTCTTGTAATGTGAGATCCCATTGTCTTTTGAGAAGTAGGGAGCCAGGCCGCCTGGTTTGTTCTTCGTCCAAGGAAGGAGACTTGCTAGATTTTCCTTGGTTATCGCGTCAGGAATATAAATTGCATGTGGGGAAGTATAAATCCTATTCAAAGCATAGATTTCTCTATTTGATTTTGGAGCTAGAGAACTCGGGATTTGGAAGATTTTTAGGTAATCTTCTTATTTTGGCTCAAGCAGTAAGATTCTAACATTGATTTTGGTTATTTTCCATTATTCCATCATTTATTTCATGACTTAATTTGGTTTTTATGTTTTAACTTCTATGGCAAAGAATAAAAATTAGCCATATCAAAAATAATTTTGATTTTTAAGTTTAACTTCTTAAAAATTTAATACCAAGTTGACTTTTTTTGGTATTAATTGAGGACCGAATAGAAATTTTAATTGTTATTAGGAGATATTTCGCCCCAAAACAAAGACTTGCCCAGTGCCTAAGCATATGCCTAGGATTGATGGGGGCTTATGCCTCACTACAAGCTGTCCCCAGCGATCTTCCTCGGAGTGCATTTTTACTACACCCCACTTCGAGGATGGCCCCAACAACACCTTTTAAAAACACCGCATTTTAATCACCTAAGGGAACAAGGGCCGAGGTAGGCTCTTTAGTCACCGATTTTAAGCTGGACCATTAGCTTATATCGAAACTTATGATTTGTATTAAAAAAATCCATTGAATATGTAAAAGTTATTAATTTAGAACTCAATAAATTTGAAGAACTAGAATTTCAAACCTATAAAATTATTCCCAACCCCGTCTCGACTGGAGACCAGGGTTAGAAGGCGTTATAGGTGCAAAGCCTCGCGAAAATGCTAATCAAGTTGAACATGAATTTCTTATATAAATTTTAGGTTGTACATTTATTCGCAAGTGTATGTCCAAAAATACATTCGAACTATGTCACTTTTTGTGAGTTTAGTATTTGAACTATCTCGAAGGTTGCGTTTATTATCCGAACTATCACCCCAAGCTTACAAAACACACCCGAGCGCCGACTGGACTGTGTCGCGTGTTTAATCACTCCCGCGTGATTGATATTTGATAAAAATCGCCTGCATAGCATCGGGATGTGCCTATAATTGCCGAGCAATCATTTTAAAAATATTTTTCAACTTTTAAAATATCTTCTCTTTATGCTCTTCTTCTCATGCTTTCGGTGAAATTATGATTTAATCCCCCTAATACTATCCTCTTCTTTTCTTCATCTTTCTTCTTAAATAGATCTAATTTGGCCTCTCCTTCAGTTTATTATTATACAACAAATTGACAATAAATTAAAAAATAATTAAAGAATAAATTTAAGAATAAATTATTGTTTTGTTTTATAGGTTAGTGCTATGAAGTTCATGCCAAAAGTGGTAAGTAGGTGGGTTTAGTTTTACTATAATGAAAACTTTGTAAATGAATATAACTAGTTGAAATTTCTAGTTAAAAAAAGAGTAACTATAAATTGAAGATTTCTTCCCCCTAAATATGTTGTAAATTTATTTTTTAACTTATTTACGCCATCACTACCTGGAAATAATTATACACGTGGAGTACCATGGAAATTTATATTAAAGTAAACTTGGGGTAATAGTTCTGTGTACTAAACATGAATTTCGGGACAGTTCGATACTAAACTCACAAAAGTGACATAGTTTGGGTGTGTTTTTGACCTTTAAATAAAAAAATGTGATCAATGATATAGTTTAGGTGTGTTTCTATAAACTCGGGGTGATACCAGTACTAAACGCACCCGAGTAGTTCGTAAACTAAACTCACAAAAAGCGGATAATGCTAGGTATGATTTGGACGTTAATCTTTTATTTAACTTAACAATGTGTAATGACCTTGTCTGGGACAAATGGTGTACGTAAGAAAAGTTCCGAGCAAACTTATTTAAAAGAGTTGATATGGTTTTTGAAGAAAACTATAATTATTAATTAGGTGAAAATAAGTTATTTTTATAGGAGTCAAATAGTCCAAAATTCAAAGGAAATTTTAAAAGTTTACATAATTCGATCTTAATGAAAGAAAAAAATTAATTAAAAGATTTAATGTTTTAAACGAATCCTTTTTTTCCTTTTAGACTCGATCGATGTTAAAATTTTTCCTATTATGAAAATGTAGCTTAGACTAAACGCCACGTTTAGATTTACAAAATCCATTACAATTTTCTGAAGTAGCACCCAAAAAGAGTTATAAAAGCCAAATTAGTAAGACTAGTAAGTTTCATTCTCCTCACCTTCCTTCTCCAGTTGCATTTGTCTCATCTCTTTCGAGCCCGTTGTATCTTCTTGAATTTCTCCTCAAGAATCTTAGCATCATAAATCTTTTTTAAATGATTCTTGAAGAGAGTTTGATACTATCTCTTCATTTTGTTCATATATTGTCCTCTCCAATGCATTTGTCTATCAATGCCCGAGATATTAGCTTTGCTGATTTATTCCAGTAGCAATAAATCAACAAAACTGAAAAGCTATCTCAGAAACATTTAGGGTAGATGAGATAAACAGGTATTGAGAGAACAAGCTAAAAATGAAGATGCACTATGAACAGAACAAGGAAGAGATGAAGTATAAAGAGAAATTCTTCAAGAATCATTTAAAAAAGATTTGCGATGCCGTGGATTGCCGAGGAGAAGTTCAAAAAAGATATGATGAGTAAAGCGGTGAGATGAAAGAAATTGGTAAAAGAGAAGGGAAAAATCTGATAAGAGCTTATGAAGATTGGGGACGCAAACTCGGTGAAGAGGAAATTCAGACCGGAGAAGAGATTTGACCTCGAATCCTTGCTAAGATGAAGGAAAAGTAATTAATATGAGTAAAGAATAGCAATCCATAATGAACGTGTTTATTTTTCGGATGATTTTATAAAAAATTTCGTTTAGTGTTTTTTTTAAATTTCCATGTGATACCATATTGTCTAAAATAATATCCAAGCATATGCCTAAATGTTATAGACATGTTTTAATATTTTGGGTTTTTGATATTCGAGTAAATGGTTTGGCATGTTTTCATGCTCAACTCCGTTTCTTTACCATCTCACTATCCATCTTAGAGTACTACAAGAAAGTGAGTTTAATGGATAATGCACAGCTTAGGTATGGACCTTTTTTCCTAATTGTGCAACTATCGATGTTAGTTGTTGTTCTTACCAAAAGAAAAAACCCAATGTGGTTTTGGGCTTTAGTTTTTTTGAAATTTAATAGTATAAACAATTTGACTATAAAGTTTGGAGAATCCTACCTTTCTATTGTTGTTTATTGTCTACAAGTTTTATATGTGATTGTTACTCATTTGATGTCTCCTGAGAATCAAGTACATTATACTTAGCAAACTTCCTGGGAATGGATAACTCTTCCATTCTAACTTAAGTTCAAAAATTATATTGGTGCAAATAAACACAAATATTAAGGTGAAATTGGAGTTTAATAGTATTTAGACCAAGATTAAAATTGAAGTTGATTTTTTTTATGAATATGCATATTCTTTGAGAGGGAATATGGGTCTGAAATACATTTTGTAGTCATTAATGACCTCGTTTGACTGCCATACTAATTAGAATAGTCTTTGGATTGACATTTAATTCGCCAATCTATCAGCTTGCATATTCTATTCAACTTAATGACAACTAATACACATATTACTCATACACTATAGGGTCTATTATTGTATACAATAGGAAACAAGGAGATAGCTTATACTAGGTTTAAATACCTAGATAAGATCACTAAACGACTAAACTACCCTCAATCCCTTTTCCTTAATTTCTTTATACAAAAATTTAAGGATATAACTGTAAAGAAGATATTTGTAGAGTTCGAACCAAAATGTAATGTATGGCACATCTAGTTTCTAACACAATGAACCAAACTCTTAATAAAAAGTAATCCCAGCATTATAATTTTGTATTAGCAATCCGTATCGCTAATCTCTATTTTACTAACTTGCATTACTTGTCATTTTCATACCAAACAGCCCCTAAGAATATATAGGAACAAAGGACAATTTATCGTTGTCAAAACTCATTGGTCATTTATTTATTTTCGAAATCCTCGAGATGTATTCCCTCTATCGACTTTTATTCTTTCAATATACTAAAATCGATGTCTATTCCGCCTTGAAACCAAGAGATAATTTATCGCTAATTACTAATTTACTTCATATTACTAACTATAGTCATCTCCCAACGCATTTCCCAAAATACCGAATTATATTCAAAGGGTGATAGAGTAAAATTATCATTTTATTTGTTGTTTCATAAGAGACATGCTGCGAAATGCCAAAGGTAAATATGTAGTGGCAACTAAAGATGGATGGAGGAATATTTGGAAAAGCTATGCAAAATGTAAACACTTGACAAGAATTGATATTGTCAAAGAAAAACAGAGGTTTGGTTGTTGAAAGGTCCTTCTAAATCATTTTTCTCACTTTGGATGAATTTTTAGTCTCGTCTGTATGAAAAGCTGACCCAGTTATCGAGTTGGTGGTTCTCTTCAAAGATTTCACCTATGATTCATTCTCTCGAATTTGTTTTGAACTATAAATATTTATAACACCTGGGTGGAATTATAATGTATTTATGGAAGCGATCTTGATGCAAAGTGTGTAATCTCTGGATATTAAGAGGATACATAACAAAAAAGGAATCGTGATGTGATGGCTTGCATCATAGGGAAAATGCCCTTGTGTAAGGTCGTAAGAACCCGTATTCCTCGTTTCCAAAATGGAGATTTTATTACTTGTACATCTGGAGCAGTTGGGGTATTTGATGATCGCTTTTGGCGCTTTAGAACTTGATGACTTCTTCAAGAAGAAAGGATTTATATTTATGAACTCGAGTACAACAATTGATCAAATTATCACCAAATCTCATTTTCTTCATCTATATACTTTTCAAAAATCAATATCCACAATGAGCTCAATTTTTTGAAGGAATAGGTTGTTAAATAATATAGAACAACCAAATTATAAAAGAAGAGTACATCCTTAGTAAAGTGAGGAAACTTAACTGAAATAATGATTTGTGTAGCTACTTGATAAAATTGTTGTTCTCTCCACTACTAATGTTAGGAGAAATCGTATACGAGTTCTTTCAAGAAAGGAGGCTGAGGTCGAGCTCGCATCAACATTAAGATTTCCATTGAAGGTCACATTATCAACATTAGATTTGTAGGTCTCCATCCAGGTGCCAAAAATGGTATGTTGTTTGGATAATTGTTAGAATGATTGCTTGAGATTTTGAATAATCTCCTCGCTTATAGAAGGCAATTTTGTGAGTACAAAATTATTTGGAAAAGAATACGGAAATTTTTCTGACCAAAAGATATCATGAAATCAAACATATATGCCAATGTACACATGCAAAGATAATTAAAGGTAGATATGTATTGTCAATGTAAACCACCAAGATAATAGATGATGGGAAAACAACCTCATAAAAGAAATCTAAATTAAAATATAAATAAGGTAGATATACTATTAAAGGGTTAAAAGTAACAAGCACACCAGTAGTTTTTTAAATAAATCGAACAACTCAAATCCTTCTGGGGAGGTGGAGAAGGGAAGGCAAAGCCAAAAACATATCTAGAAATAGTTTTTTCTTCTTCTTCGATGTAAAAGGAAAGATAAATCATAAACACAAATTGAAAAGTATTATACCAACCTAAGTAAAGTAAAAATAGCTTGAGGTGGAAAGGATAAGGAGAAAAAAGAGAGCCTAATCCTAAATTTACTTTGTTATGCAAGACCTTGGGTGACGGCTATCAAGAATTTCTCTGAAAGGACTCATAAGTAAGCATAGAGCAGTATTAGGAAATTGGATCCTACATTCTCATCACAATAACAAAACTAGTTGATGCATAACTATTGGGAGAACCAAAACCTTTTTTACTAAATATACATTATCATTAAGTAGTTACCCTTATTTTCCACTTCCTCTATCATTTTAAAATTAAAAGTCTCTTGTTCGTAGGGGTGTTATCTTTTATGACAATAATTTCAAGAGGGAAACTCTTCCTTACCTCATAATACAATATAAGGATAAAATTTTTATCTTCATCACTAAAAAGTCAACAATTCTACTTTTGGCCAAGTAAATTTGATTTGGTTTCTCATATATAGGTAATGCCGTTAATTCAAATTTCATGATTAATAGTGTTTTCGTGAGAAGTGCATAAACAAAAATCTAGTATTCCGTGGACACATGTAAATGAACCTTATTTTTTCTCTCCCCATACTAATTTTTACCATTAACCTTTAAGCCATCATTTTCATCTATTTCTACGCCTAAAATATAGGTTACAACATCTACCGAACCAATTTCCCTTAATATCCAATTACTCAAATATTGTTAGACCAACATCTACGAACCGTAAGCCAATTGAATTGGGAAACAGAGATGTGAAATCCCGATACTCCACCTTCAATGGAGTTCTATTGATCATCATCGCACCAAATATTGGTATGGATTAATCAGAGAGGAATGCAAATGAAAAGTAGTGGTAATTCATGTCGCCTGATGAAGAAATTGAGAATATTTAATTAAAGTTCATAGAGAAGATCTCTTTAAAAGGTAATGCTAAAATAGGAGTATATGATTTTTGGATTATCTTTCTCAGTTTTGACTTTGGGTGCTTGAAGTTGACCTTTAGGTTAACTCTTTGGGCTAGGGATAGAAGTTAACTCTAGTATATGAGTTGTTGAATTGATTGGATATTTATCACTCCACCTACAATGGTTGACATTATCTCAAGTTTGTGTAGATGGTCTAATTTCTATTAATTCTAATAATTATAATTATTTGATTATCTTCTTATGGATTCTTGATACCTATTATTGATTTGGTTATTGAGAACTATGAAGGTAAGAATGGTGCAATCCACCCTTGTCATCTCTTCATTTAGGTCGATCGATAATATTACCGAGTACACTTATTTTTCGTATTTACTTTTGCTTTCAATATCCATCTGCAAGTTTTGTCCTGAATAGAAGTGGTAATCTTGCATGATGACAATTGAGTTTTTGAGTGATCTACTTGGTTGTTCCGCAGCACTAGACTCCAACTTTCTATGTTATTTCTATCTTTTCTTTCAACAATTTTATTACGTAATTTACTGAGTTGTAATTTTACTTAGAATCTCTCATATTAGTGACACCATGTTTTGGGGGTGACATTTATTGTAGCCTTTTTCTCTTCATTATGTGGTTTTGACTTTACAATCATCTTTTGTCTTACTTCTTCCTTGAAAATAAAATAGATTAGAAGTTGTTCAATCAAATTTTCCAATAGGTTTTGGTTGGTGGAATCGTGGATTGAAATGTTAGACAATGACAATTTGGTACAAAGTATGATTCATCGTTCGCATGAGTGCAAGAGCGATATCTAGTAGAGTCCTGTAGATTGGTATATATGAAGATGTCTGCACTTATCTTTGAGAGGCTATATGATATTTAGAAAAATTTTATTCTTTCATTCCTTATCATGCGTATTTGACTTTATTGGATTCTAAATCTCTTTGTTTTACTATCTTATAGATGCCGAGGATTTAAGAGACTCCCCACTCGCGATTGCCGCAAGGGTCATGGCATGCACGCGGGCAGAGCAAGGTAGGGTAGGACACACTACCCACAAATGTTAAGCACTTTATTGGAAATATTTTAAAAAGAACACAATCTACTCAATCCTCAAAACCATAATAAATAATAGCAATACAAAAAGGACACAAGTTTCTTGCATCTAAGAATGAAATTAAATTATGTAACCCTCGAGGATTTTTTTTTTTGGGGGATTCGGGAGCGCAATTTAAATCTAATGTAAGAGAAACTCCCACTATTTAACTAAATAAGGTCCATGTCATTTATTGAAAGTAAAAGTTCTATCTGCGCTTGTTATAATGTTCATGTTCATGTTATGATTTCTGATTCTTTTTCATTTAACCTTCTTCAGCTCTCTTCAATTATTTATGACTTACTGGAATGAGTGACATGATTATCGATATGATACATGTGTTTAAGGGAAGTTTTCTAGTTTTGAAAGATTAATTTTTTAAAGTTCGACTAAAGTTAATATTTTGGGTTAACAAGGTTGATTTAAGTTTTTACAACTCTTAAAAGATTCAAGGGTGATTATGACTTAGTTGATGGTTTTGGCAGATCCCAATGTGATTTGGAGTGATTTGTCCATTTAGTTGATTTTTAGCTTTTTGAAAAGTTTAGGTTCACTAAGGTTAATATTTGGTAAACACGACCTCAGATAGGTGTATGGAAGATTCCAATAATTTCAAAACATATTTTATAATTGATATTTCACTTTATTTGTGCTTGGGAGGTTCAAGAATTTCGAACCTGTCCATTTCGTGAGTTTTGGTGACTTTGAAATTGTTGGTTTGTTTTTCCCGTGCATCCACCATTCTTTCTTCACCTTGAAAGAGCCTGGTCGCATTAATGAAAAAGTATCTTCCTGGTGATTGCACTCACAAAGGTCCTATCCGTGAGCAAAGAAAGAAGCTAGGTCAATTGGGTCTTTCTTCATGTTCATATGAAGGGTTTCACATTCGTAGAAGGGATGGGTAGGTCAACAGGACATACCACAATTGGGGTTCGCTTGGTAAAGTGTAAAATGCACTGGCAGATTTAAATTTTTATTTGAGCTTGACTTCTTATTTCAATTTTGGGAGCTAGAGTGCTGAGATTGGATCTTTAGACAATCTTCTTGTTTTGGCTAGGAGGTAAGATTCTAACTCTTTATTTTTGTTTTCCCCTGATATTTCATCATTTATTTCGTGATTTAATCCGTGTTTGGTGGGATGTTTACCTCATTGACCTACCCCCAATGTTCTTTCCGGGACATTTTCCCATAATGCATTCCCCCAATGTTCTTTCCGGCAGGATGTTTACCCATTGACCTATTACCCGATGTTCTTTCCTAAGGGGACATTTACCCTAGAATTATGCCCCAATGTGGTACAAATTCCACACGCACTATGGACTTTGCGATCATGGTTTCCGATACCATGCTTATGGTGTTTTGTGCATTACTAAACTACATTTTCACTTCGCAGATAGAGTTATTATCCAAAGGTTGGTTCCTAGAGTTTGCAGGTTGATACTATTCTTTATTTCTAGATCAATTATCATTATTATCTTATATATTTGTAGTTTTCAACCTACATACCAAGACATTTTATTCAGATCGACGCCCTTTCGCTATGGACCCTTTCTACAATTTGCCGCAAAGTGTGTAAAGGCTTAGATCAACAAGGAGCAATAATTCTATGGAGTTATGGTGTGCCTCTTTTCTTTTCGTAGTCCATATCTTCGCTTGATTATTTTGAGTTTTGTGTAAAATATGGTAAAGTCGGTGGTCTCCTGCTCCAATTTCGGCTTTTCTACTCTTTAGAGTCTTATACCTAACCAGTTTGTATAGTTAGTTCTATTATGTGGCCTTGTCATCTTTTTTGCCAGTTTAGCTTTATTGTTGCCTTGCCGGATGTCCAGTTGTTTAGTGATAATTGTTGAGACCTTATGGGTCCAATATCTATTTCAGCTCATCGTGGAATGCAGGCCTACTTCCTACCAATGTGTCACAAATTGTAGATGTTATATAGCCTCAAGCTTCTCAATCAATTCAAAATAGAGTGCTAGTTGCACCCTACCCATGTTTTGGTAATAAAATACTATAATCAGCATTTCGACTAAATCCTACTTACAGCTCATCATTAACCATCACACCGAGGTTACTATTGAGGGACTTTCTAAGGAGGGACGAAGGGCAAGAGTTAAGTGTGTGAATAGGTTGCGAGTCATACAATTTGCAAAGCTCGGTACAAGTTGATAGAGACTTAGCCGCAAGTTTAAGGCATGGCACTAATGTCCTTCGTCTGGGCTTCACTGAAAATCTCATATCTAGGTTAAGAAAGTTGGTAAAGTAACTAACTAAAGATTCGTATACGCATCTGAAGGCGCTTAAAGAATCTTAAGTGTTGATGGTACTTTTCCCTATTTTCCTGGGTGAGAGACATGACTCGATTAACTTAGAGTTTATGAACTAGGGAGATCTTAATACAACGTAAAATTAAGATTTGACATATAAAGTTGTTCTCATTCTATAACAATGATTCTTCTTCCTGTTATAGGTAGGCTTTTCTTTTCCTAAAGTACCTATAAGGAAAGGATATATTATTGCCAACTCAAGTATTGCATTATTTTCCTATTGGTTCCACAATTTACTCCTAATCCCTAACATAACTTATACTCTTGTATCTTATGAGGTAACCACCGGAGTCTCATCAAATAAAAATAAGAAAACAAGGCGCAAAGTATCCCCGGCCTCCTGTAACATGAATAAACCTATTATACGCATTACACCTCTTTTCACAATTGTAGCAACACATGGTCGATCTTCTATCCTTTCAAGTTTATCCTAGTTATTTTCAGATTGTTCATTTTCCTCAAGCACCTTTAACAAATTGATATATCATGTGCATAGGTACTTTATCACTCAATTCCCTTTTAAACATAATTAAATTCACATATACTATAATCAACAGAGGATTATACATATATAAACTACATAAAAAAAAGTCCACTTTGCCGGACTAGCAAATTGCCTACTAGAGGTATGAATTGAAGGAGGTACCTTCATCTAAAAAGTGATTCTAATAAGAATTTCCAGATTTTATAAGTTTCCATTAGGTGGAGACTAAAGTTGGAGACTATTTCCGGACAAAGCTTGCTGACGTATAAGATAAACTGTCTATATGAAATTTCTTTAAAGCAACGGTAGAATTATAATAACCTATTTTGATTAAATGCTAGGTGGATTCACTAAGAATAATCAAATATAAATGAAGAGAACAAAACAGATGGGCAAAAAATAATATAAAGAGAGGAAAGAATCAGATGAAACTACTATGCTAGATTAAAGAGACAATGTATATAAGAGAAGAGGAAATGCATTCATGGTTTGGAGTTTGAAACTTTTGTAGGTTCCATTTATTTTCCTTTAAATTGATCCCTCCTCGAAGTAAATGTGATATTCCACGTACATTACTTTGGATCCTTCCTCGAAGTAAATGATATCTCCAGTACATGTATTAGCTTTGGTCCCCAATTTTAACTTACCGTAATATCCCTAAGTGCCTAGACTGACGGCGGATTTAAATGGAATGTAGCAGAACTCAAAATTTTACTCAAAACTACTAGTTGTACAGTTGTCAAGGGACTAATAACCCGTTGGAAGTGCCCGTGGTGAAAATCTACATGGCTGGAAGTAATGGGTCCCGTGACCCACCGCTGATTGAAGCAATGGATCGTTGGGAGGATTCGTTAGAGGATGGCATTGGGAAATGAAGGCCGATACAAGCCGCGGGATGACTCGTTGTTGGGAGAAATGAGTCATTGTAAGTGTCCGTTGGGTGGAATCTCAGGATAGCGTTGGTGATAACGACAGTAACGACGAGTCGTTTGAGCTCGTAATGACTCATTCGGTCTGATCGTGGTTGGAGACTCCGAGACCAAAATCAAGGATGAGACAACAAAAGGACGACGACTCGTGAGAGCTTGTAATGATCCATCGACGGCCATGGTCACTGGCAGCCAGCAATTTTTCAGATTTTTTATTAAGGATATTTCGCCATTTGCCCTAGGGGACCTAAACTACGTTGTTTTAAGCTCAATTAGTGTGGTTTTAAGGGGGATAAACCTATTCTAAGCATCTCACTCCATGCATGCAACCTGTGATCCTTCCTTGAAGTTCAAGTTTGAGAGATTTCATCAAATTTTCTTCAATTTTATTTGGGTTTTCAAGTAGGAGTGTGAATTTGATTCACCCAGGTATGTGAGGCTATGAACGGGAGTTCCTTTCATTCCCATGCCCTAGTTTCTCAAATTTTATGAACTTCTGAATTCTAAATTCAAGCCTCATTATCTATGGGGTTTATCCCAATTCTTGTGAATTTCTCTACGACTATCTATGGGTCGATTCCTTTCATGTATTAAATGATGTTTTATGATTTATGGGTAAATTTTATAACTATTTCAATTATAAATGCATAGATTTGAATTCTAAACTAAACATTGCCCAATTATGTATGTTTTATGAGAAGTCAATTTAAGATCATAATTAGCCCAATTATGATTTATGCTTTATGATATGATTTCTCTCAAGTACTTATCATGGATTTATGAAATATTGAGTTATACATGTTTTGAGAGGATGCATGAATTTCATGATTTACGGATTTATGACTCTTGGCCAATTTGTGGTCCCTTGTTCATGGATAATCATGTATTTTAAATGGGGATTAATGATTTTATTATTTATTTGCCAGAACATCGTGAAGGATTTTATGATTACGATATGAGCTCTTATGTACATGCTTTTGGGAGTAGTCTAGTACCGAGTAGCCCGACATTCAAAGGACTAAGCCGAATCTCGTAACTATGTGCCACCTAGGTTTATGTATATTCAAATGTTAATGGATTCCCTCTTTGATATCACATAACGCATGTCCCTTGCCCGAAAAGACCGACCCACTTCACTGAGCGAGATAGTTGGGGCATCATGTAAGGCTCTATCATAATGGTATCACTATGACGAGTCCTCCCATTGTTCCTCATGATTCATGCATGGTTGTGTTTATGTTAATTTGACTCAAGTCATGTTTAAATGAAGCTTTCACCTATATTATGATTATGATTGATTTATGAATGTTATGAAAACCTTGAGCCCTTAAGTTTACATACATAATTGGGCATCACAGTCCTACTTCCCTTTCCGACTCCATTCACTGGTGTTAGTGAGTCCTCATCCTTCGAGGATGTTCAGTCATTTATAGTTTGTTATGTTCCTAGCTTAGTAATTTTGTTGAGCTAGTTGGGGGTGTTGTCCCACGCCTCATCCGTTATGTTGCACTTCTCGATAATATGTAACCGCCACATTGTTGATTATGTTCTAGCTTGATTAGATATATGTATGCAGACTTTGATATTATGTGTATGATAAACTTCCGTTGTATGATATTGAGTTAGCTGCATGTTAATGCCATGGGTCGACTTGGAGCCTTCGAAATTACTTGTCCCGTGTCTCGATCCCGGCCTACGTTGGGTCGTGACAAACTTGGTATTGGAACATTAGGTTTTGAAGTTTCCTAGGGTGTCTAAAAGCGCGTTAAGTAGAGTCTTTTCATGAGGTTGAAGCGCGCCACACTTATGAAGAAGAGACGCAGAGACGTTTAGGAAATGTTCCCTCTTTCATGATCTATGTCGTGTTATGAAATGTCTTCATCCTTCTAACTCATGCTATATGGTGCTTGCGTGAATCATGCCCCTCGACGAGTTAACGGAAGAAGAAATGGAAATGGAAATGGCCACAGAATGCAGAGCTGAGATGGACACCCCGCCGGGCCCTACCATCCCATGAGGATCATGTACCCGAGCAGTTGCCCACGAGAGTTCGGGGTGGCAGCCATACATATGCTAGCTCAGCCTTAACTACCAAAAGTCAATCAAGAAGTAGATAGTGCACGCCCCTTAGAATGGGAATGCAATATGGCAAGTGTCGAATTTTCCCGAGGATGAACCCGTTGGTGTTTTTTGGGTCAAAGGTGGACGAGATCCACACGAGTTCATTGATGAGACTCGAAGACTCCAAATCATGGGGGTGATTGGGGAGGAGTGCGCCGATCTAGCCTCATATCGCTGAAAGAGGTTGCGCACATCTTGTTTAAGCAATGGAAGGATAGCAGTGTGCTTGAAGCAAAGCCCTATTTGTTGGGAGGAGTTTCATGTCGTATTTCGATCTGCTCTTCCCTCGTGAGATAAGTGGAGATTAAAGCAATGTGAGTTTGTGAACTCGAAGTAGGGGTAAGATGACAATTCAGAGTATGCTTTCGAGTTCACTCGCTTGTCCAAGTATGCACTAGAGCTAGTGGTTGATCGATAGCTTGGGTGTGAGAAAGTTTGAATGTGGAGTGGCTGACTACCCGGACAAGGATTGTAGGATTGTCATGCTTCATCGAGATATTAATTTTCCCTGATGGTTTTGTATGCCCAAGATGGAAGCGATGCATTTGAGAGAGGGAGAGAGAGAGCTAAGAAGGTCGAAGAGACAGCTATGGGGTCTCTCAACAGAGATTGGGAGTGCGTACATCACCGGAAGCCTCATCATAGGTCATTAGCTCCAACACCATCACCGCCGCCGCCCCATCGAGATCAAGGTGATCGTAGAGGAGTGTGGCCTCAAGTTTGAGGGACCGTGAGGAGTATGCAGATAGCGCCGCATCTTTTCGGCTTTCTCGGGAAGTGTGGCAAGACAAGGCAAAGAGAGTGCTTAATGGGATCGAATATTTGTTTTAGGTATGGTAGATGTATCCACACGCGTCTGAGTGTCCCTTAGCTAGAAAAGGTGATGGCAAGAGGTCGTGTCGGCTACCAGACGAAGAATGTGACCAAAGACGCACGTGCCCCAGTAGGGTGGATCCACTGCGTATGGCGGCCGCACCGTAACTAGTTTTATTCCTTGCATCTCACAGAGCAAGAGATTAATCAGACGTGGTTACTAGTATGCTACGAGTATTCCACCTGATGTATATGCATCAAGTAGGGATTCAGGGGCTACGTTATCTTGTGACTTATGTTGCTAGTAGTTTCGGAGTCGCTATGAGATTGTATTAGAATCCTTCTTAATATCTACTCCGCCCTGATTCAGCGATAGCTAGACGAGTATATAGAAATTTCCCTATTGAAGTCCTTTTTAGAAAGTCACCTCAGCAGACTTAGCAGAGTTAGCCATGACCGATTTTGATGTTATCCTCGCATGAATTGGTTATATGCATGTTATGCCTTAGTCAATTGTAGGACCTATCCAAGTAGAGTTCATTTCTAGATGAACCAGCCTTAGAAAATGGAAGGGTAGTTCACTGCGTTTGTAGTAAGTCTTTTCATTTCCTACCTTAAGGACAGTAAAGGTGATTTCTATGGTTATGTGTACTACCTAGTTAGGATTAAGGATGCTACGTTGAAACCCCGACTATCCAATAAATTCGTAGTGTGAGTACCCATGTTTCTAGATGATCTAATCTGAATCCCTCCCAAGAGGGAGATTTATTTTTTGGTATTGACCTTCTTCCCCCATACGCAACCCATATCTATTCCTCCCCATGTAATGACTCCAAGTTGAGCAAAAGGAGTTGAAGAAGCAGTTGGAAGGATCTTTGTGCAAGGGGTTTCATAAGACCGAACAAATCCCTCTACTGGGCACCTGCTCTCTCAACTGAAGAAAGATGGTTCTCTTGTATATGTATTGATTATCGGCAATTGAACAAAGTTACCATCAAGAACAGGTATCCTCTTCCTTAGATTGATAATTTGTTTGACCAGCTATAAGGTGCTAAGTGCTTTTCAAAGATAGATCTCAGATCCGATACCATTAGCTTAGTGTTCAGAAAGTGACATCCCAAAGACACTCTTCAGGGACTCGGGCAAGATGGCGACTATGAGTTTGTGTTATGTCTTTGGACAAATGAATGCTCCCGTAGCTTTTATGGATTTGATTAACAAGGTGTTCATGCCATATTTATATGTTCGTGATTGTTTTAATAGATGATATTCTCATATACTCGTGAGCAAAGGAGGAGCATGCCGCTCATTTGAGAGCTGGTGCTGCTGCATCTGGCGATCGTCGATGTATTCAAAATTCAACAAATGGGAGTTTTGCTGAACTCATTGGCGTTTTTAGGTCAAGTGGTGTCATGAGGGCATACAAGTGGACTCCCAAAGATAGAAGCAAGGAAGAATTGGCCTAGACCGGTTAATCTTCAGATATTAGGAGTTTCTTGGGTTAGCTGGTTATTATCTTGATTTGTTAAGGGGTTTTCATCCATTGCATCCCCTTTGACTAAGTTGACCTAGAATGAAGTGAAGATTCAATGGTTGGAGGATTGTGAGAAGAGCTTTCAAGAGTTGAAGACTCCGACTCACCACTCTGCAAAGGTTAACCTTACTGAGGTACCGATAGGTTTGTGGTATATTGGATTCTTCAAGAAATGGTCTTTGTTGTGTATTGATGCAAAGACAGCAAGGTTATAGCCTATGCTTCTAGACAAACTCTGAAGGTATATGAAAAGAACTACCCGACTCATGATCTTAAATTGGTGGCGGTAGTATTTGTCTTGTCTTGAAGATTTGAGACACACCCTATAGGGCCCATGTGTGGGATGCGTTTGGCTGCACCACAAAAGCCTATAGTACGTGTCTACCTAGATAGATCTCGAATATGCACCCGCAGGAGGTGGTTGGAGCTGTTGTAGGACTAAGGATATGAGTGTCCTTTATCATCTCAAGTGTGAAATGGGTGGGTGCATACCTTATCGTGATTTCTATGTAGAGGTGTTCCATGTAGACGAGGAAAGAAAGGAACTAGTGAAGGATGCCCATCGGCTTGCACGATTAGGAGTCCGTCTTGTTGACTCGACAAATGGTGGTGTTATTATACGTATGTCGAATCATTTTTGGTGAGCGATGTTAAAGCTAGGTAAAATGAGATTAGGATCCTATTTTGGTGAAGTTTAAGAAAATCGCTCAACTGTAGCAGAGGTCTTCCAAAAGGGGAGATGGTGTGCTCCGATATCATTTTGTGTGTACCAAGGTTGCGACTTGAGGGAGCGGATGTTGCACGGCTCATGGTTCCAGACACTAATACATCCAAAGCCGCAAAGATGTGCTGGACTCAATGAAGTCTATCGTGGAATGGCATGAAGAAGGACATGTTGCAGTTTGTGGCTAAGTGTCCGACTATCAATGTGAAGGTTGAGCATCGTAGACCAGGAGGTTTGGTTTCAAGAAATTAGTATCCCTACTTGGAAGTGGGAGGCGATCAATATGGACTTCATTGGCGTTGCTTCCCCGTACACTATGACGTATGAATCTGTCACGGTCATGGACAGTTGACTAAAGCAAATTTCATTTTCTACTCCTCGCCAAAACTAATGATTCACAGAGGATTATGCTAAGTTGTACATTCAAGAGTTAGTTCAACTTGCATGGAGTGCCCTTATCCATCATATCAGATAGAGGTACCAATTTACCTCTCGATTTTTGTGAGATCGCTTCAAAGGGGACTCTATGTCTATGATACATAACACAACATTCACTCAAGCAAATGTATGGTCAGCAGAAAGGACCATTAAGACTTTGGAGAATATGTTGAGAGCATATGTGATTGATTTCAAGGGTTGTTGGGATGGTCATTTTCCTCTCATTGAGTTTGTATACAACAATCGTACCATTCTAGCATCCACTGATCCGCTTGAGGCTCTTTATATGGAGGTGTAGTCACCTATTGGTTGGTTCAAGGTCGGTGAAGTTGCGATGATAGGACCAGATCACCCATGAGGCTATGGAGAAAATTCATCTTTACAAGGAGTGTGTTGAAAACAAATTTCGTAGTCGTCAAAAGTCCTATGGACGCTGAGGAGGAGGGAGCTCGAGTTTGAAGTTTGGTGATTGGGTGTTGTTCAAGGTATCCCCTATGAAGGGAGTGAGGAGGATTGAAAGAAATAAAAATCGGCCCCTATTATGTTGGCTCGTAATTTGTAATGTGAAACGGTGGGCAAGGTAGCATATGAGAGAGTTTCTAATTAGTCAGCTCATCCAAATTTTCCATGTTTCTCTCTCTTAAAGAAGTGTTTGGGTGATGCGCGCCCGGTTGTCTAGATGGACAAAGGTCGCGTGAAAGATAGCCCGAGTTATAAGTGAGGTTCCTGTGAGAAAACTTGATCGTCGTGTTCGAAGATAAGAAATAAAGAAGCAGCCTTTGGCCAAGGTTTGTGGAGGAACCAAGTGATAAGGAGCTACGTGGGAAGCTAAAGAAGATATGAAGGCTAGATACCCGCATTTATTCTCTCCTACTGGGCCACTGCTGAGGTATCGGGCCCTCCTTAGTATCCTATTCCGTTCATGTCCGGGGCTCATCATCTCGCTCTTCATGAAAATGTATGTATGTGTGATTTACGAACCTGGCTTCAGCCAGGTTCTAGTCCTGAGGTCGGCCACTCCACTGGGCTTTTCATCTTAAATGTTTGGTATTTGGCATGGTAGCTGCATGTTTCCTATAAATTTTCAAGATGTTTACCCACATTCGAGGACGAATGTTCCCACGTGGGATATATTGTAATACACCGAAAGTGCCTAGGACAGGACGCAGAATTTGAAATGAAATATAAAGGTGAAATCTAAAAATTTTACCGGTGAACAACTTTGTATCGGGTCGTTAGTGGAGTAACGCACTGCTGGAAGTGCCCATGGTGAAAATCAAGTAGGTAGGCTGGGAAGTAATCTGCCCTGTGGACGACTTTGGTTGGAAGAACTCGGATTCCGAGGAGTCCTTAGGAGGATGGTCTTGGGAAATGAAGTCGGCACGGTCGAATGTGGACCACTGCTATTAGGAGCAACGAGTCACCGTAAGAGTCCGTTGGGAGGAATCCAGGATAGGGGCAAGTGGTGATGACAACTGCAATACGAGTCGTTGGAGCCTCGTACGACTCGGCCCCCGGGCCCGATCATTGTAGGAGACCCGATACCGACCTGGGGATGAGACAACGAGAGAAACAATGACTCGTGGGAGCTTGCAACAATCCGTTGGATCGGTCGTGGTCACCGGGCAAGGCAGACATTCAGGTTTTTCATTAATGGTATTTGTCATGAGCCCTAGGGTCCTAAACTACGTTTTTTAAGCCGAGTTAGCAGGTTTTAAGGGAATAAACTATTCTAAATATCCCCATTCCATGCATTCAGCCTAGAGCCTTCCTTGAAGATCAAGTTTGAGAGATTTCATCAAATTATATTTTCTTCAATTTCTTTGGGTGTTAAGTAGTAGTGTGTGAATTCGATTTACCTAGATATGTGAGGCTATGAATGGGAGTTCCTTTCATTCCCATTCCCTAGTTCTTCTCAAATTCTATGGATTTTAATTTCTAAATTGCCCAATGATCTATGTGGTTTATCCTAATTCTTGTGAATTTTCAATGATCTATCTATAGGTCGATTCCTTTCATGTATTTAATAATTTTTATGATTTATGGGTATATTTTATAACTATATCAATTATAAATGTATAGATTTGAATTTAAATCCAATATTGTCAATTATGTATGTTTTATGAAAAGTCAAGTTATGATTTTCGTTATGATCTTGATTTTAAATAGTCCAATTATGATTTATGCTTTATGATATGATATCTAACAAGTACTTATCATGTATTTATGAAATGTCGAGTTATATATGTTTTACGAGAATGCATGGATTTCATGATTTACAAATTAATGACTCTTGGCCAACTAATTTATGGGCCCTGTTCATGGCTAATCATGTATTTTAAATGGGGATCAATGATGTTATTATTTATTTGGTTGGAGGAACATCATGAAGGATTTCCACGACACATAAGAGCCTTCATGTGCATGTTTTTGGGAGCAAAGGCCTAGCACTGGGCAGCTCCTACAGTTGAAAGGACTACGCCTAAGGTGTCGAAATATGTGGCACCGGGGTTTATGTGTATTCAAATGTTAATGGATCCCCTCTTCGTGGTATCACATACCGCACGCCCCTTGCCCGGCAAGCCTGATGGCTCACCACTTGAGTGGGATAGTTGGGGCATTATGTAAGTCTCTATCATGATGGTGCCAGTTATGACGAGTCTTCCCATTGTTCCTCATGATTCATGCATGATTATGTTTATCTTACTTTGGCTCAAGTCATGTTTAAATAAAGCTTTCACCTATGATTATGATTAAGACTAATTTATCAATGTTTTGAAAACCTTGAGCCCTTAAGTTTACATTATGATATTTATGTTGTGATCATGTTGTCCTACTCTTATGTATTTTAACCGTCCGTTTTTACCTTGCATACTCGCACATTTCGGCACGACTACATACTCTACACGTATCATTTCATTATACATGTCCGAGGGATCATCTCGCCTGCATCATTAGCCCCACTTCCCTCTCCAACCCGTCCACCGGTGTTGGTGAGTCCTCATCCTTCGAGGATGTTCAAACATTTATAGTTTGTTATGTCTTTTATATTTCAGACTTTGTCGAGCTAGTTGGGGGTGCTGGTCCATCAAATTTCATCTTTTATGTTGAGACTTTAGATAATATGTAGAAATCAAATATCGTTGTTGATTCATTGTAGCTTGATATAGATATCTCGTATGCAGACTTCGCTACTATGTATGTTAAACCTGCCATTGTATGATGTTGTGTTTAGATGTTGGTGCATTCATACCATGGGTCGACTTGGAGCCTCTCGGGCTCTCTTGTCTCGTGTCTTGATCCTAGTCTATGTTCGGGTCAAGTGATAGTTAATGTTCGTCGCAAAATGACAACACAATTATAAGAAATGTTTCTGCTATATGCAATTGTCTAAAATTATTAACAACATGTGAGATGAATAGGAAAATAATAGATTAAACTAGTTCTCAAGGAAGACAGACAAATACTTCTTTAAATAAAGAGGCAATAATACTCGCGACAAGGACAACTTTCCTTGCGTAGAAGAGAACAAGTGTCAATCAAAAATACTCACCGAACACTATGATAAGGAGAAGCATGAGTGTTAGGATATTTTAATGATATATGATGATGATTTAAAATATGCCTGAAATATTAAAAATTGTAAAAGTTGGTTGGTTAACACTTGGTTATTTACTAATGTAAGTAATCGCCACACTATTTGTAGAATTCTAGTGCCTTGTTGCTATGTGAAAGAGAAAAGAGCTTGAAGTCAACTAGAATTCTACAAGGAAAGAAAAGTCCCTATTGATTGGAAAGGTATATTCATTATTAAGAGAATAAAGAAATCAATGGGCTGTTAAGGAAAGAAAATATTTGGTAAGAGATTGTAGAATTCAACAAGGAGTCTACAAGATCTTCTAATAATTAAATGACTCTTAAGTTAAAAGATTCTCTAGTAGAAGAAAAATCTTTACGGCATTCCGTGACTCAGAAGAAGAAGTCACTAAGTCAAGTGGAATTATTTACTTACAAGTACTTTAGCAAATTCATAGCTTTTGAGCAATCAATTGGCATTCAAGTTGAAGAGAGTTGACTAGTGCTAGAGATGTACCTCCTAGTCCTGCTCCGCTGCGCCTAGGTCTAAGTGTCAACTTGCGAAATTGTTATCTTGAGTTTGTTTAAGCACGTTTTCAATTACTTGTAATTGTGTTTAATGTTCTTCTTGTTAAACTAAGGATAGTATATACAGGCTCTAACTTTGTAAGGTCTTACTGTAGGTCCTTGGATTGTGGAGGTTTACACCAAATTTGGTTCTGTTTTAGTGACCAAATTTGAAACTTACTAGGGTGTAGGTCATGGTTTTTACACTCATTCGAGCCTAGGTGGTTTTCAATGTAAAATTCTCCGTGTCTCACTTTACTGCACTTTTATTTTTACTTGAATTAGGTCACGCTCTAAGGAACAATGTTCCAAAATTGCTCTCTATCCTAAAAGAAAAATTCAAGAAAAACTTTAATCTCGGCGTAAAATCATTAGACCCAATTCACCCCTCCTAGGACTAATTTAAGAGTCATTATAATAACAATGAGCCAACCATGTCCGGCCCCAGAATAAGAAGTGAGATATTCCACAATTATATAAAACTAGTCAGCGGATCAAGGATGAAAGCTAAGTGATAAATCTTAATCACTAATAATATTCAAGATAAATTGCACTAACATGAGCTCACGCTAGAGTTTAATATTTCTTCCAATAATATAGATTTCAATTTGGGAGATCTAGCATTACATCTCATGGCACCGGTGCGCATTCCCCTTTCGAGGCAAATGAGAAGTAATTGGTGACAAAATTTAAATGATTATTTCCTTTATTTGATCCAACAACAAGGAATTTTGCAATTTAAAGAAGAAGATAATTCAACCGCACAAAGCCTAAAATCGATATCAACAGATTTGGAAACCGTAAAGAATATAGTCTTGAACCTTATTTGTCTATATTTCTAAAAACTCAAACAAAAATTTTTGGCAAAAGGAGATGTATACATAGCCTTAGAATTAGATGTATTTTCTTGTTAGCTACTTGGTGCCACTTGGCCTATATAAATGACGTAGATTCTCATATGAAAATCCACTTATAAAATTCACCTTGCTTATCAAAAAAGTAATAGTCAACCCAAACACCATGAGAGTCAAGAAATGTAAACACTAAGCGTAACCTATCAAACTAAGGCAACAATAAAAGTCACAATTATCTAGCAATAAGTTCCAACTAGTAAAGATATCAATCCTACAATTGACATTTCTAAAAGCACATTGTGAAAATATAAATTGCCTTCCTTTATCACCTCAAATATTTGTTCTAATATGTAGAAAATTAAAAATGTTTGAAGGATGATGGAAATTTTGTCCTAAGAAATTATCATATTAACAAATTTATTCAATAATAATGATCATGGCACCTCCTTTTATTTTCAATCGAGGATACTAATTACGTAAAATGCTCACATCGTTACATACAACACATATGCATACCACTATACAAGTGCACGGACAATAAAAAGAGGAAAAAGAAACCTAGAATGGAAATCAGCATCGTAAATCTCGTAATTAGGAAAAAATGAGGAATTTCACAAACAAATTCATAGTTAAAACAACATAAACTTACTTTGAATTAAAAAAATGCCAAGAATGTGTCCTGGAATAAGTATTAGTTGCGTAAAAGTGATGACAAAACAGTAAGAAATAAAGATTAATTTTCTTTAACAAATTGGAATGTTTTTGCAAAATAAACAAAAGAGAAGTTGATATTTTTATAAAGATAAACCGAGACGTACGCCTAATTTTTCTTTAACAAACTCCGGGAAAGATGGAGATGCATGTCCTGAGTTTATTTAGGTTTGTTGGATTTGGGTTATAAAATATGAAAAGTGAAGAATTGACGCATACCTATAGCTGATTTTTCTAACAACTGAAATACAAAGAAAATCCCACAAATTAATTCCTGATTTTTCTTTGCGTAACCGGAATCAGAGACCTATTTTGATTTTTGAGTGCATCTCTAGTTGTGCAGAGGGGTGGGGAAGCTGTGTGGAAGCTGTGTGTGTGGGGATTGAGGAGGTGGGGGTGAAAATAACGAGGTAAAATATAGTACCCTTTTTATTATTATTAACAATTGGATATTAATTTATTTGCGTCTAGATATTATCCCTTCGTTAATATTAAACTAAACTAATTTTAACAATTGAAAAAAATTGTGTCACTATAAATACACTTTAACAACTAGATTCATATTCGGTTAAGAATTGGTCATTAAAAATAAGATTTCTTGTAGTGTAAGGTCCCATTGTCTTCGGGAAGAAGGGAGCTAGTCCGGCTTGGTTTTTTCTTCATGGGAAGGGAGGAGATTCGTTGAATTTTCCTTGGTCATCACGCTTGTGAAGAATAAATCGCATGTGGACAAAATATAAATTCTATTTGAAACATAGAAATCTCCTATTTGATTTTGGGAGCTAGAGAATCCCAGATTTGAAAGATTTTAGGCAATCTTCTTATTTTGGCTCCGCTGCAAGATTCTAACCTGATTTTGGTTATTTTCCGATATTCAATAAGCTTATTTCATGACTTAATTTTTGTTTTTATGTTTCTTAACTATTTACGACAAATAATAAAAATCGTGACAATAATAAAAAATATTTTGATTTTTAAGTTTTTAACTCTTAACTCTAAATTTAAAAATTATGAAAACTTTTAATTAAGAATATAATGAGATTTTAAAATTTTGAAATTTTAATTGTAATTAGATATATTGCCCCAAAACAAAGACTCTACTAGTGCCTAAGCTATGCCTAGATCGATGGGGCTAATGCCTCATAGCACTTTCATCCCCAAAGATCTCTAGAGTGCATTTTTACATGCCCCACTGACCATTGCCCCAACAACACCTTTTAAAAAGGGACGAAGCAATTTCTTCGGGCCACTGATTTGGCCGAGCTATTAGCTTTAGCCGAAACCTATATTTGTATTAAAAAAATCGAATTAATATGTAAAAGTTATTAATTTAGAACTCAATACAAATTTGAAGAACTAGAATTTCAAGACAATAAAATTTTAAATCCCTACTCGTTGATGGAGACCAGGTTAGAAGCAGGTGCAAAGCCTCGCAAAATGCTAATCGAGTTGAACATGAATTTTTATATAAATTTTAGATTGTCAAGGATCACATTTTTATTTAAAGGTCCAAAGCACACTCAAACTATGTCACTTTTGTGAGTTTAGTATCCGAACTATGTCAACTGGGCTATGCTTATTATCCAACTATCACCCCACATGCTTACAAAAACACACTGACGCTCGATCGGACTAAAGTCGTGTGTTCAATCACTCGCGCGTGATTGATATTTTGCTAAAAAATCGTCTCGCATAGCATTTGGACAACAATAATTATTGAGTAATAGTTTTTAAAAAAATTTTTTTAATTTTTTTAATTTTTTTAATTTTTTTATCTTTTTTGATTTTTTTAATATTTTTAATAACTTAAAAGATTAATCAAGTTTTCATCTTTCTTCAATTTATTCTTCACAATATAACTCATCATTTCTTCTTAAATAGATATATTTTTATCCCTCCTTTATTCAATTTATTATTATACAACAAATTGACAATAAATTGAAAAATAATTAAAGCATAAATTGAAGAATAAATTATTGTTTTGTTTTCTAGGTTAGTGTCACAGTTGTTCATGCCAAAGTGGTAAGCAGTGGGTTTAGTTTTTTCGACTTTAATGAAAACTTTGTAAATGAATATAACTAGTTGAAATTTCTAGTTTAAAAAAAAGAGTAACTATAAATTGAGGATTTCTTCCCCCTAAATATTTTGTAAATTTATTTTTTAACTTATTTACGCTTTGGCACGGTGGAAATAATTATACACGTGAGTACCACGAAATTTATATTAAAGTAAACTTTGGGGTAAAAGTTCAGGTACTAAACATGAACTTGAATAATTAGATACTAAACTCACAAAAGTGACATAGTTTGGGTGTGTTTTTGGATATTTACTCTAAATAAAAAATGATCATCGACATAGCCTGAAAGTGTGTTTCAGAAACTTGGGGTGATAGTTCGTGTACTAAACGCAAAATCAATAGTTTAGGAACGAAACTCACAAAAGCGGATACTTTAGGTATGATTTTGGATCTTAGTCTTTTATTTAACTTAACAATGTGGAGTGACCCCGTTCAGACAAATGGTGGTAATGCAAGAAAGTTCCTAGCAAACTTGTTTAAAAGAGTTGGATATGGTCTTCTTTGAAGAAAACTATAATTATTAATTAGGTGAAAATATGTTATTTTTATAGGAGTCAAAGAAGTCCGAAAGTTTAAAAGGAAATTTAAAAGTTTACATAATCTATGCTTAATGAAAGAAAAAATTAATTAAAAGATTTAATGTTTTAAGGGAATCCTTTTTTTTCCTTATAGACTCTGAGCTGTATATTATAGTTTTCCTATTATGAAACCGTAGCTTAGACTTAAACGCTACATTTAGATTTACAAAATCCATTACCATTTGTTCTAAGTAGCACCCAAAGTGTTATAAAAGCCAAATTAGTGAGACTAGCAAGTTTCATTCTCACTCTTCCTTCTCCAATAGATTTGTCTCATCTCTCCGAGCCCCGTTGTATCTTCTGAATTCTCCTCACAGCCGTAGCATCATAAATCATTTTTCAATGATTTTTGAAGAATTTTTCTTGATACCTCATCTCTTCCTTGTTTTGTTCATAGTGCATCTTTGTTTTTAGCTTGTCCTCTCCAATACCTACATTTATCTCATCAACCCCAAATGTTTCCACAGCCATTACGTCGCACCATCAAGAGATGCCGAGTCTAGCACTCCGTGCCTCCTTCGCGCTGATCCTCGGGTGTTCAAACAATAGACAGTTTTTGGCATCCAACCACCGCCATGTCGTCCCACTTAGTCTACTTTCCTCCAAGACATCGTATTCCCCATCCTTGTGGATTCTCGGATTCCTGTGCGACTCATCATATGGCCACATTGTCTCAATATCTTTTGGTTCCTTGTCACCCATTTCACCACTCTCGCTATGTCTCGCTGCTACACTATGCCACGAGGGTGTCGGTTCCGTTACTACTTCTCACATTGTTCCTGGCTCCGATGTCTATTATATTCCTAAACGTGCTTTCAATCTGTTACTACTGGGGCTTCAGTAGAACTAGTCATTGGGTATTCTTTTCCGACTGCTTCAGGTTAGACAGACCAACACACTCGTAAGGTGACGGATTGGCCGTAGGTTGGGGGAACCGCGTCCTCGAGAGTCAGAGTGTTCATTGCCGCTCCAAAGATTGATTTGTCTTCTTTCGTTTGAGTCCATTGTCGTTGTGCTTTATCTTTGGCATTCCTGGGACATGTATCAGAGTCACATTTACGTTTTTTAGCCTCTACCGGTGTTTTAGGTCATTTAAGCACTTCTGATATTTCCGATTGTAGTGGTTGTAAACTGCAAAATTTTCTCTCCTTACCTTTAATAAAAGTATGTTCATTCAACTTGCTCCCTTTTGACATTATTCATTCTGGCTACTGGGACCATCACCGTATCCACTAAGGGTGGTTCGAACTATTATGTTTCATTTATAGATGACTATACTCGGTATACCTGGGTTTATCTTATGAAGCGTTAGGTCCGACTTCTTTGGCATTTACAACAATTAGAGCCCTTGTTAAAACGCAACATTCGATCGTGATAAAGTGTTTCGTGTGTGACTTAGGGGTGAATATACCTCCAATGATTTCACCCGCCATTTTTGCCTCCGATGGTACCATACACCAGCCATCTTGTACGATACTGAGCAGAACGGTGTTGCCGAAAGGAAACACCATCATATTGTTGAGATAGCACACTCCTTACTATTATCTGCAGAGGTTCCTAGTACTTGGGAGAAGTAAATTCTAATCACAGATATGATCAATCGTATTCCTAATGACACTTCCCCTGTGGATGTTCTCAAAGCTTGTAGAAATTATATGGTCACATGCCGTATTACTCGCTGCTTACGCGTTTTTGATGTACTTGTTGTCCTTCGTCCTCATGTTGAAAGAAACAAGTCGAGCAAAATCTATATGTGTGTTTTTGGGGTACGGTGTTGACAAAGGTTATCGTTGCATGATCCCTACTGTAAATTATATGTTTCACGGCATTGTCCCTTTTGAGCATATTCCTTTCTATTCAATTCCAAATAAATCCCATGATGTTACTAAGATCTTCGGAGTATTGATCCATTTGGCATTGACACAGGCTCCGGGGCGATTCAACCGTGCCACTCGACGTGCCGCCCGACACAGGTTTTCGCACCCCGCTTGAGACTGGAGATCCACCACCCTGAGGAGGTCTACTCGTCGCAGTAAGTCCACCGTACTACCCGATTTGCTTATTCCGCCTACTCACCCCCATTTGCTTCCTTTATTGCAACATACATCAATTTTTCTCAAAACCCGAACCTATAGAGAGGTCAGTGGTCTCGATACTCTTTGGCATAATGCTATGGCGGAGGAACCACCGGCTTCATCAGACACACACATGGGATTTGTCACCCTCCCACCCGGTAAACATACGATTGGTCATTGATGGGTGTATAAGATAAAAACAAAGTCTGACGGGTCTCCGTTGAGCAATACAAGGCTAATTTGTGGTAAAGGGTACTCTGCCAAAATATGGTATGGACTATGAGGAGACCTTGCCCCGGTGACAAAGATGACGATCGCCGCACTATGATTGCAGTTGCATCCGTTCGATAAAGGGAATATATTTCAAATGGATGTCAAGAATGCATTTCAACAGCATCTCCACGAGGAAGTGTATATTAATTCTCCACTGTGTGGCCGATCACCTCGCCGGTGAAGTTTGTGGCTTCAAAAGCTCTATATGGTCTCAAGCAAGCTCCTCGTGCTTGGTTTGAGAAATTTCACTCGTGATTACTTCCCTTGGCTTTGTCCCAGTAACCATGATTCCGCGTTGTTTGTTAGAAGTACGAGTGCAGACGAATCCTTTTGTCCTTATATGTAGATGATATGGTTATGGTAACTGTGACATCATGATGGTATTGGAGTCATTGAAGCAGATTTGGCTCATCGGTTTGCCATGAAGGACTTGGGCTCGCTACGTTATTTTTGGGTATTGAGGTGGCTCGCCCAAGAAAGGATATCTTCTCTCGACTCAAGTATATCTCGACTTGTTTAAATGGGCGCCTTTTCGACAATGTGATCACAGATATCTACCTCTGGAAACCAATGCACGGTACTCTCCTAGTGATATATTTATTAATGTATCCGAGTCTTTATCTGACTGTAGGTAGCTTGTGTATCTTACCGTTACCGTCCTGGGATATAGCTCATGAGGGAGGACCGCCCAAGTCCATATAAACAAACCATCACCCATTCCCCAACCAATGGGACTTTACCCCTTTAACACCCTCCTTCACACCCAGCCCGACTGGAGTGTGGATCACAAACGGAATGGACCTGGCTCGATACCATGTAAAGATATGACACCGGGCCTAACTCAACCCCAAAAGCTAGCTCATGCAGGGGAGGACTACCCAAGTCCATATAAACAAACCATCAGTCCATTCCCCAACCAATGTGGGACTTTAACCCTTTAACACCCTCCTTCACACCTAGGCCCGACCGGGAGTGTGGACTGGCGCCTAAACGGAATAGACTCCGCTCGATACTATGTAAAGATATGGTACATGCGCCTAACTCAACCCCAAAAGCTAGCTCATGAGGGGTGACCGCCAAGTCCATATAAACAACCATCACCCATACCCCAACCAATGTGGGACTTTAACCCTTAACATCATACAAAATCAAAAAACAATCTCAAACATTTGGAGTAGATGAGATAAATGTAGGTCTTGGAGAGAACAAGCTAAACATGAAGATGCACTGCTTGTCGTAACAAGGAAGTTATATGAAGTATAAAGAGAAATTCTTCAAGAATTCTTTAAAAAGATTTATGACAGATTGCAGAGGAGAAGTTCAAAAAGATATGACAGAGCAGAGTGAGATGGAGAGCAGAGTTTCAGTAAGAGAGGGAAAATCCGATAAGAGCTATGACGATAGGGGACGCAAACTCGTGAAGTGAAAATTGCACTGAAGAAGAGATTTGACTCGGAACTAGCTAAGCCGATGGAAAAGTACTCCTTCAAAGCAATATGAGCAAGTGAATAGCAACTGCACGAATGTGTTTATTTTGATGATTTTATAGAAATTTTCCCTTTGGTTTAGAGTTTTTTTAAAATTTCCGTGTGATACCATATTGTCTAAAATAATATCCAAGCATATGCCTAAATGTTATAGACATGTTTTAATATTTTTAGTTTTGGATATTCGAGCAAAATGGTTTAAATGTTTCCTGTTCAACTGTTTTACCATCTCACTATCCATCTTAGAGTACTATTAAGAAAGTGAGTTTAATGGATAATGCACAATTCTTAGGTATGGATTATTTTTCTCCTAATTGTGCAACTATCGATGTTAGTTGATGTGCTTAACAAAAGCAAAACCTAATGTGATTATTAGCTTCGTAGTTTTTTTGAAATTTAATAGTATAAACAATTTGACTATAAAGTTTAGAGAATTATACCTTTCTATTGTTGTTTATTGTCTACAAGTTTCTAACTTAAGTCCAAAATTGTATTGGTGCAAATGAGCACAAATATTAAGGTGAAATTGGAGTTTAATAATATTTAGACCAAAATTTAAATTGAAGTTGATCTTTTTATTTGGAGAGGAATATGGGTTTTGAAATACATTTTTGTAATCTAACTAATAATGCAAAAGAATTGGTAAGAGTGCATGTCCCAAGAGTTTATATTATGTCATTAATGACCGATTGGTAGGTCAGATTAACAGAATAGTCTTTGAATTGACATTTAGTTCAAATGATAATGTCGTTTGCTTATTCTATTCAACCAATGACACCTAATATCCAGACATCACACCATATGGTCTATTATTTTATACCAAGGAAACAAAGGAGATAGCTTATAATCAAATAGTACAATCGGACAAGATCACGAAATGACTAGACTACTCCCTTAACCTTTTTTCTTAATTTCTTTATACATAAATTCAAGGATATAATTGTAAAGAAGATTTATAGAGTTCTCAATCAAACACAATATATGGTATATCTATTTTTAACGTAATGAACCAAACACTTAATAAAAAAGTAATCCCAGATACAAATTCTTTATTAGTAATCCCTATACATTAACGAGCACTAATCCCTGCATTACTTGTCATTTTCATACCAAACGCCCCCTAAGAATATATAGGAATAGTGACAATTTACTATTGCCGTAAAACTCAATAGTCATTATTTCTTTCTAATCCCGAGATGTATTCCTCTATCGCGTCTTACTCTTCTAACTTACTAAACACATGTCCATTCAGTTTAGAAACCAAGAGATAATTTATCATAACATCGATTTCCTCATATTACTAACTATAGTCATATCCCAATGCATTTCAAAATACCAAATTTATTAGTATTCAAAGTAGTGATAGAGTAAAATTGTTGTTCTATTTGTTGTTTCATAAGAGACATGCCAAGTGGGCACATGTATAACTAAAGATGGATTGAGGGAGTATTTGAAAAGCTATGCAAATGTGTAAACACTTGACAAAAACTCGATATTGTCAAACAACAAAAACAGACCGAGGTTTTGTTTCCTTGAAATTGTCCTTTCTACTAAATCATTTTTTCTCACTTTTGGATGAATTTTAGTATCCGTCTGTATGAAAAACATTCTGTTATTGGAGTTGGTGTTTCCTTCAGCGCTCAGCTTATGATTCATTCTTCGAATTTGTTTTGAACTATAAATAATTATAATACCTGTGGAATTATAATGTATTGATGGAAGCGCATCTTGTTGTAAAAAGAGTGTAATCTCTGGATATTAAGAGGATACTTAAGATAAAAGGAATCGTGATGTGATGGCTTGCATCATAGAGAAAATGCCCTTGTGTAAGGCCGTAAGAAACCAAAGATATCTGCCTAAAATGAGATTTTATTACTTGTACATCTGACAAACAGTGTTTGATGACCAGCTTGTAGTTGAACTCGATGAACTCTTCAAGAAGAAAGGATTTTATATTTATGAACCCGGCAGTCAATTTCATCAAATTATCACCAAATCCCATTTTCTTCATCTATATACTTTCCAAAAATCAATATCCACAATGAGCTCACTTTGAAGGAATAGGTTGTTAAATAATATAGAACAACCAAATTATAAAAGAAGAGTACATCCTTAGTAAAGGGAGGAAACTTAACCTGGAATAATGATTTGTGTAGTTCAGTTGATCAAGTTTGTTGTCTTCTCCACTATCATAGGAGAAATCAGAGCATGAGTACTTTCTCAAGAAAGGAGGTTGGAGGCTCGAGCTCGCATCAACATTAGCATTCAATGTAAGGTCACATCATCAACATCGATTTGTAGGTCTCCATTTGAGGTGCCACAAAAATGGTAAGTTGTTTGATAATTGTTAGAATGATTTCTTGAGGATTTGAAAATCTCTTTCACTTATAGAAGAAAGCAACTTTGTGGGGAGCATAAAAATTATTTGAAAGAACCGCGGTAAATTTTTTCGACCAAAAGATATACTATGAAATACAACATATATGCTAAATGCATACATGCAAAGACAATTAAAGGTAGATATATATTGTCAATGAAACCACCAGTACAACAGGTGATGGGGAAAATAGCCCCATAAAAGAAATCTAAATTAAAATATAAAGAAGATAGATATACTATTAAAGGGTTAAAAGTAATACACAACTAGGTAGTTTTTTAAACAAATCGTAACAATTCTATTTGGGTGCCGAAAATGTCAAAATCAATGTACCGAATTGATTACGTGGAACTGATAGAAGGTTGTTGTACTGGTGGGAGATTAGCAGGTACCCTCGAAATTAGTAGAGGTGGACAAGCCGGTATTGACACCAGCTGTGCCATTAGAAAAATAATAGTTTGGTTCTTTTGAGTTTTATCTCACCTTTCTCATATCTCTGTTGAGGTTTGGAAAGACTGTAATATGGGAAAAGAAAACATGAAAGTCCTACGTGATAATAATAAATATAGATCTTGTTTGATATTTTAAGAAGCATATGTGAAGGAGAAAAGAATCAAGGAAAAATCAATAATTCCTTGTGGTTCTCGAATTATGAGAACAACTATAAATGAATTTTGTTCTACTACAAGTTGTGAGCCAAGTTTTTTTGGAACTTGAGTCTGAGTGGATACTATTCAGTCCATTTCAAAATAAGTGATGTTTTAATTTTTAATTTTATTTCAAAATAAGTGGTGTTTTACATAAATAAAAAAGATATTAATCATGTTCTTTTCGCTTTAATTTTATTTAAATGAAGAGAGTTTACATAATCAAGAATACTAAAGTTATATTTTTTCAAGATATTTATTAAAAGTAGGTAATAATATTATTATTTTTAAGAATATGTAGTTTTTTTAAGGAGTGTGCCCAAATTAAAAACATCAATGGAAGAGTAAACTCTAAACTTGTGTTGATGTGAGTTGGATGAACAATTGCCAAAAAGTTGACTCCTTATAGAAGTTCGCTGGCAACTATTGGTCATTAACACCACTTAAACAGGCATTGATATTTAGATGCCAAATTTTCGACCTATAGTTAATGCAATCACACCCCTTATTTCGACCTATAGTTAATGCAAAGCCAAAAACACATCTAGAAATAGTTTTTTCTTCTTCTTTGATAGAAAGGGAAGATAAATCATAAACACAAATTGAAAAGTATTATACCAACCTAAGTAAAGCAAAAAAAGTTTGAGGTGGAAAGGATAAGGAGAAAAGAGAGCCTTAACATAGCTACTTTGTTATGCAAGGCGCTATTAGTCATGAAATTGCCGAAAGGACCTATAAGTAAGCATAGGGAGTTAGGTATTAGGAAATTTGATCCTACATTCTCATCACAATAAAAACTAGTTGATGCATAACCATTGGGAGAACCAAAACCTTTACTGAATATACATTATCATTAAGTAGTTACTCCATATTTTCCACTTCTATGATTTTTTTAATTAAAAGTTCACTTGTTCATTGTAGTGTACTTTATGACAAGGATTTAAGAGGGAATCTCGTCCCCATTCTCATAATACAATATAAGGATAAAAATTTCATCCTTCATCACTAAAAATCAACATTTCTACTTTTGGCCTTGTAAATTTGATTTGGTTTCATATGAATGGGTAATGCTGCCTATTCAAATTTCATGATTAATAGTGTTTTCAAAAAAGTGCATAAACAAAATCTAGTATTCCAAGGGACTATAAGTGAACCTTGCTTTTCTCTCCCATACCAATTTTTACCATTAGCCTTAAACTATCATTTTCATCTTTTCTACGCGACTAATGCTTATGCACCACCCTAATAGGGAAAAAAGAACCCATTGAATTAGTGCGTACAATGAATATTATGAAGCCTATAACCGAGGTGACAACATCTACTGAACCAATTTCCTAAAAATCCAATTACTCAAATATTGTTAGACCATCTTCACTCTAACCCGTAAGTCCAATTGAATTTGGAAACAAATGTGAAATCCCAATACTCCACCTTCAATGGAGTTCTAGTGATCACCTTCAAGGACCAAATATTGCAGGTGGGTTGTTTAGAGAGGAATGCAACTAAAAACTAGTGGAAATTCATGAAAGCTTGACCACAAATTGAGAATATTCAATCAAATTTCATAGAGAAGATGTGTTTAAAATGTAATGCTAAAATAGGAGTATATGATTTTTGGATTATCTTTCTTAGTTTCGACTTTGGGTGCTTGTTGGACTCTTGCCAACTTTGGGCCAGAATAAAGTATAGTAAATGATGTTCGCTGCACTCGCATGCTAATGTATATTTTGTATTCAAACATAATGATCATTAGAATCTTTGAGAAGGCCCTAATTTGATCATTTGTGCTTCAGATTAAGGAAAATTGAGATTATCTTGATCTTATGAAGTATTTGTGTTGATAATTTCTTAGTTAATGAGTAATGGATAATGGGGTTCCCGTAGTGTTGAGTTTATAAGGGATTGGTGTGGGTATCAATGTCATAATATGAGTAAAGAAGGATTCTTGATTGACTTGCTGATTTAAGATATCGAGAACAATGGAATCTTGATTAACCTGTTAATTCTTATCTAATATATGAGTTGTTGAATTGAATGACATTTATCGCTCCACCTACAATGATTGACATTTTCTGTTGTTTGTGTAGTTTGTCGAATTTCTAATAGTTTTAATAATTGTAATTACTTGATTCATTTGCCTAATAGATTCTTGATACCTATTATTGATTTGGTTATTGAGAACTATGAAGGTAAGAATGGTAAGGCCAATTTCTGTCATCTCTTCATTAGGTCGATCAACAATACTAACAGTACACGTATTTTCAGATGACTTTTGCTTTCAACATCCATCCGCGTGCAAGTTTTTTCCCCTGGAGAAGTGGTAATCTTCGGTATGACGATAGCTTTGAGCTTTTGGGTGATCTACTTGGTTGTTCCAAAGACAGTACTCAACTTTCATGTTATTTCTATATTTCCTTTTCATCAGCTTGTATTACGACTTACCGAGAGTAGTAATTTTACTTAGAATCTCTCATTAGTGACACCATGTTTTGGGTGACATTTAGTTGTATTTTTGAAAAGTTTTACTATATTATGTGTGTGGTTTTGACTTTTATACCATCTTTTATCTTACTTCTTCCTTGAAAATAATAAAAAATAGATTAGTCCTCTAATCATTTTTTCCAATGGGGTTTAGGTTGGTGGAATCGCGGCTTGAAATTTTGGATAATGACAATTTGGTACAAAGCATGATTCATCTGGCCGTATGGAGTGCAAGAGCAATATCTAGTAAAGTCCTCAGATTGGTATATAAGGAGATGTCTCGTACTTATTCTCAAGAGGCCACATGATATTTAAAAAAAAAATTTATTCTTTCATTCCTTATCATGCGTATTTTACTATTGATCTTATATCTCTTTTTTGTACTATCTTATAGATGCTGAGGACCCCAACTCTACAACTAGAGGTGAAGAGCCTTCACCCGTAATTAGCAGTCATGGCATGCAACAATGGCAGGTGGGTAAGGTAGGGTAAGGAAAATAGCCTACCCACAAGCTGCTAATTTTATTTTGAAATATTTTAAAGAACACAATCTTCTCAACTCTCAAAATCATAATAAATAACTAGCAATACTAAAAGCACAATCGCCTACTTCTGCCATCTAAGAAATGAACAATTATGTAACCTCGAGAAATTTTTTTGGTGGGGAGGGGGTGGTGGGGTGGGGCAAGGAGTAGGATGGAATTTAAAGCTACTACAAGAGAAACTCCCAATTATTTAACTAAATAGGGTACATGTCATTTATTGAAAAACTTTTTATCTACAATTGTTATAATGTTCATGATCATGTTATGATTTTTTTGATTCTTTTTTTCTGACAATCTTCCACAGCTCATCAATTATTTCACATTAATGTGATGAGTGACATGATTATGAGCAAGATGTGTTTAAGGGAAGTTTTATAGTTTTGCGCTGATAAATACCATATTTTGGGGCGTGACAAATACTATAATCAAGATTCACTAAATCCCGCTACGCCGTCATCATTAACCATCACACCAGGCCACACAGAGACTTGCTAAGGAGGGATTTAAGGGTGAGAGTTATGTGTGAATAGGTTGCGAGTCATACAATTAGCTAAGTCGGGTACAAGTTGTATGGAGACTTAGCTACAACTTTAAGGCTTGGCACTTTATGTCCTTTACGGCTTCAATACATTAGGTAACTTCATATCAAGGTTAAGAAAGCAGGTAAAGTAACAAACTAAAAAGTATATGCACTAGTCAAGTGCTTATAGAATCTTAAGAGTTGATGGTACTTTTCCCTATTTTCTCTCGGTAGAAAGACATGACCGACTAACTTAGAGTTTATGAACTAGGGAGGTCTTAATACAACGTAAAATTAAGATTTGACATATGTCATTCCGTACCAATGATTCTTCCTGTTATAGGTAGGCTTTGTTTTCCTAAAGATTATAAGGAAAGGATATATTATCACGCAAACGTAAGTATTGACATTATTTTCCTATTGGTTCCACAATTTACTTTATTCCCTAATGACAACTAGTGCCTGAATCTATGAGGCATCACCAATATCTCTAATAAATAAAATAAGAAACAAGGAAGTATCCCCGTCTCGTAATGTGAATAAACCTATTATCCATATTACACCTCTTTGACAATTGTAGCAACACTTGGCCGATCTTCTATCCTTTTAAGTTTATCCTAGTTATTTCCTTTAGATTATTCATTTTCCTCAAGCACTCACTAAATTGGTATATCTTGTGCAATGTGCATTCCTATCACTTAGTTCCCTTGAAACCCAATAGGCATTCACATATACTGTGAATCACAGAGGATTATACATATATAAACTACAAAAGTCCAAGCCAAGCTGACATCAAAGCCAGCTTCTCTACTAGAGGAGCAAGGAATTGAAGGAGGTACCTCATCTACAATGTGATTCTAATACGCATTTCCAGATTTTATAGTGTCCATTAGGTGGAGATTAAAGTTTTTTTTTGAGACTGCTTAATAAAGCTTGTTGAAGTATAAGATAAACTATCTATATGCAATTTCTTTAAAGCAATGGTAGAATTTCACAACCTGTTTTGATTAAATGTTAGCTGATTCCCCTTTTGAATAATCAAATATAAATGAAGAGAAAAATAATATAAAGAGAGGGAAAGAACCGTGGATGGAACTACTATGCTAGATTAAAGAGACAATGTCTAAAGATTACTTCCTGGAATATGTATAAGAGAGAAGAGGAAATGCGTAATTCATGGTTGAGTCAACTTGAAACTTTGTAGGTTCCATTTATTTTCTTATTTATCCTCCCTCAAGTAAATGATATTCCCACGACATGTATTGCCTTTGGTCCTCAATGTTAACTTACTAAGTTTGGCTTGTAAAATGATAACACGCTTATAAGAATGTTTCCGCTTATATCATTAATTGTCTCAAATTATTAACAACATGTAAAAATGGATAGGGAAAAAAATAATTGATTGAACTAGGTTCTCAAGGAAGACAGATAATACTTCTTTAAATAAGAGGCAATGATACTCACGACAAAGACAATTTTCCTTTTTGGCAGGGAAGAGAACAAGGCTAATAAAAATACTCGACTAAACACCGTGGATGAGTGGTAAAGCGCATGAGCTAACCAAGCACCCGTCCTATAGAAGAAGAAGAGCGATACCCACAACTATATATAAAATGTCATGGATCCAGGGATGAAAGCTAAGCATAAATCTTTAATCAATAATAATATCTACCGATAAATTGCACTAACATGAGCTTTCACGCTAGCGTTTAATATTTCTTTCCAATAATATAGATTCTCAATTTGAGGAGATCTAGCATTACATCTCATGACAATCGTAGCGTATCTCTTCGAGGCAATGAGAAGTAATTGGTGACAAAATTTTAAATTATTATTTCTTTGATCCAACAAGTGAATTTTGTAATTTGTTAAGAAAAGATAACTACCTGTGATAGTTGAAAACCGAGACCAACACATTGGAAATTGTGGAAAAAAAATAGTCATGAACCTTGTTTGTGTATATTTCTATAAACTCAAACCAAATTTTGTAAATGAGATGTATGCATAGCCTTAAAATTAGATGTACTTTCTTGTTAGCTACTTGGTGCCACTTGGCCTATGTAAATGATGTTGATTCCTTGTTAGAAAATCCACTATAAAATCCACCCTGCTTATAGAAAAACGTAATAGTCAACCCAAACACCATGAGAGTCAGCAAATGTAAACACTAACAGGAACCTAATAAACTAAGGCACACACACATAAACTGCCTGTGCGCAAGCTCCAACTAGTAAAGATATCAATCCTACAATTGACCTTTCTAAAACCATTGTGAAAAATATAAATTGTCTTCCTGTAATGTACCAAATATTTGTTCCAATACAGGAAATTTAAAATGCTTTCTGAAGGATGATGGAAATTTTTTCCTTAAAATTATCATATTATCAAATTTATTCAATAATAATCATGGCACTCTTTTTTATTTAACACGATCCGAACATAGGCCCGCACTGGGACACGAGACATAGAACCCCGAGAGGCTCTAATTGATTACAAGGTCGATCAAAGATATCTAAAATCAACATGCTCACTCGTGTCTAACATGTATAATAAACCGTAAGTCCAAAATATCATAACACTGAATACATAATGCTGCTGAAATCGAATACATGCTGGTCTAAAACCTCTACTACCGATGAGCTGATGGGACAAGACCCAACTAACTCACTATAGTTTGAAACCGAAATAATCAATACAATCGATAAATGGCCCTTTGGAAGATGAGGACTCACTCAACTAAGACTAAAAGATACTAACTCGAGAGTCCTCGTCACCTGCATGTCTAAGCTCGATTATCCGAGCTTGTATCATGAAATGATACAAGAGTATGGCCGCATTGAAATGTACTGAGATGCAAATAAGAAACAGATGCTTAAAATACATAAGAGTTCATAAGAGTAGGACACTGTGATCATAAAGTAAATATCATAATGTAAACATAAGGGCTCAAGGTTTTCAAACACTGAACCGCTCATAATCATAATCATAAGAGAAAGCTGCCAAAACATAACCCGAGCTAGCAATATAAACATAACTATGAGCAAATCATGAGGGAACAATGGGAGACTTCGTTTTACCGACACCATCATGATAGATCCTTACATGATGCCCCACTATTTCGCCAAAGGGTCGTGACCGTCCCCGCCTTGCCGTGCAGGGGGCGTGCGGCGTGGTTGTCACGCCCGAGTTTACACCTGAACGGAACATGGTACTTGAAGCCACAAGTGACCCCAAGTCAACCCATGTTCTATCATACACTTCATTCTAAGTAACATTAAAGAAATATATATGCAAATGGAAATTTAAAGCAAAATAATAACACTTGAACAAGATTACATATTTAATAAACTAAATCAGCCCAAAAACAACTCTACATCTTAAGCCACTAGGTCTAATGAGCCACTGACAAACCCCAGCTAACTCAAAATCATAATAGAAAGAAATGAAATCATAACTAAAGCAAGTAATCTTCGTCCTGAAGGACGAGGACTATCAACCTGATAAACCAGTTCTTCAAGAACTATCTCGCTAACGGGCTGACTATGATCCTCAGCTTGTATCTTAAAATGATACAACATAAAAATATGCATCAGTACTTTGAATGTACCAAGTAAGGGAGAGGAACATAATACAATAGAATAAGTAATAAAAGAAATGTCAATCTGGAGACATTGAAATGACCAACTAAAGCTACCAAACCTGGGAATAACTACACATCGAGGTGGTCTAGAGACCCCGTCTGATGGTCAAAGCACGTTCTAAGTCTCGGATTTGCCGATTCGAATCAACTGGATCGAGACTAGACTGAATCAGACTAGTGGGACAGCCTATTAATGTAGCATGTAACCACGCGGGAAGGACAGTTCGATGTATACACCTCATCGGTAGTGCCCGATATACCTTGCCAGGGTATAAAGAGAATGAACCGGATGATCACAAAAGTCTAGGGCGAATTAAGGCAATAAATATTGAAACCTACGCTAGCAACGTAGTTTTGGGGAACCCAGGTGCACCGGAACCAAGGTCTGGCCAGCTAAGTCCTAGCCCACTGGAAAACCTAACCTGAATACTAAGTTGATAGTTTGACAGGGGCCCCAAGACTAGTCGTGCATACACCCAAAGCACCCCGAGAGTCTTGTGGTCACGATTTTTTGTAAAATTGGGTTCTAAGATTGGTCGAGCGTTTATCTAAAAGCTACTGTAACCGTCTAAAAACAAACTATCATCCGAAGTCAGTCTTGAGGCTAGTCGCAGCTATATATCTAAAGGTCATGACCTCCTAGTGGACTAATAAAACTAAATTAACTAATTCTGATAACTAGGAGGTACTACCGATACCGGAAAATTCTGTAGTCAAACTGTTCAACTAACATTTTCTCAGACATATGAGAGTTCAAACATTCTTACTACACCAATTGACAATATTCTCGATTGAGATTCAATGCTACTAACAACATGGAGTTCCCAACACTGATAAGATTAAAACTAAAATTTGATATTCACACTAATGCAGATGCCAAGATTTTCTAGCTCAACAAATAGGGCTAAACTCAACGATAAAGGGATAAGCATCAATACTGTTACTAATCGTGGAAGAATATCCATAATTAATATATCATAATAATTCCCAGATTAAACGAAACATTATCAAGAATTTCTAATCATTCAAAAATCATGTGCTAGAACGTTCTTCAAATTCATATACAAAAACGATATTGTTATTAGTAAAGACATAAATATCAAGAACTACTTATCTTCATCTTTCAAAGAAACTTTGATTTTTTACCTCAGATCTTTCAAGTGAGTGCTCAAGGTGTAGACTGGTGGCCGATAACGTGTTATCCACTATAATACAAATATCTTATAGACATTCACTATAATACAAATATATTTATAACATGGCGAAAATTATTAGCAGTTTTGAAAATCGTCGTGATAACAAATTGTGAAATTTATAACCGCCGCATTATGTTAATTCAATCCTGCAAATATAGAGTTTTTGCAGGTATCCTACTTCGTAAGGCTTAAATTATCATTCATCTTGACCAATCCAATCATATTAGATTTAATTTTATCAGAGTAATAATTAAGACCGATTTCGATTAATTATATAGTGAGGAATAATGTTTTCCCCCATTTGGAAAGCGTACGTCCACAAAATAATAAATTCAATTTGGTATTTAAAATTTAGCTGCTTTCATCTCAGTGTGTAGAATCACAATCAAATTAAGTTCACGTACCACTTTAACCAACCAAGCAAGGTTAACTTCCAATATTAGCAATCTCTTTGGGGCAATTATGGTAATGTTAATCTTAAACAGTAATAAACAATTAACATCATACAATGAGAAAAAGAATTGGAAGTGAAAAAACAAATTGCACATTTACTGTCACAATAACATTAGAAATTATTTATTAAACATTAAATCACTATCGTACATCGGAGGGCACCAATATGAAGATTTGGTCGCGTATGAAGGCTACAAGTATGATGAGAATTCGATAAGTTGAGAAAATATGCTAAAGAAAATAAATTATCTTGTCCTAACAAATTTAAGTCGTGTGTTTTAGAAAAAAATTTAAGCATTTCATTTAATTAAATTTCAATGTACTTAATAAAAGAATCTTACCTTTTAACTTTGTATCCAACTTAGACATAATGCAATATTTGAAATATGAAATATATAAAGATTGTAAATTATCGATTAACAAAGCCGAACCAACTAATAAAAGAAAGAAACAAATAAAATTCAAAAGGCATCTCGATCCACCAAAAAATAAAATAAAATAAAATAATTTAAAAAGTTAAAAACAAATTGAAAACTCATAATCTTCTTATTTTTAATTGATGATGTAAAAACGCTCTTTACACATTATAAGCGATATAGCTTATTTTTTATTGGCTCCAACCCCAATATAATATTTTAACACATAATATAGAGAAATTTTATTTTGTGTCTTCCACTGCCGACTTAAATTATGTGATATTTATTTCTATTTCACAAATTAATGAAACAAAAATATTATACTTTTGATTGAAAACCTTGAAACAAAAAGAAGTTGTCTCATAGCCACAACATCAAAAAATCAAAACATGCTTTCATATATATGAAAAGTTACTAAATTTATAACAAAGGCGACCGATATATATAGGTAAAAATGAACCGAAAATAAACCAAACAAGTTGCAATTATTGTATGAGGAAATGCAAAGGGTCCACTTTTCGAAAATCTGAAAATAAATGTGAGATCATAATTGATCAAAAACATATTAAACTCATAACCTTCGCGGGTCTTCAATAAATTTGCTTTTGTTGAAACTCCTGAATAACGCAATAATCATAGCTATCTTCCTTTCTTGAATTGAACTAAAGTTCATTTCCCTTCTCAATGCTCATTTTTACTAAACTTGGAGTTGCAAGCAAGCAACAACTTTATAAGCAAATAGCTCAGGTTTTGTACCATTAAAAAACCGAATTACAACTTGTTTTAGATTGACAAGTGGGCGATCAAAGTTGTGTGGTGCCTCCAAATACTTCAAAACATTCGCCATAATCTGTATCAAATACCTATAACAAAGAAAAAGAAAATATATAGCAACATATGTTATCAAGGTATATGGATTAACATTGTAATATTTTTTACTAAACTTCTTGTAATAGATAACATATCTTATTTCCATATTACTTAGTAGATCTCACTTTATATGAATTATTATCTGTAGTTAATATTTTGGTTACTTGATAGTAGTATAATAATTTCTTCACATTGTCGTTATACATGATAGATCTAATTTAACTTGTGTACACTCGATCATGAGTGTATAAAGAACATTGTCATATGTAGATAATAAAGCTATGACATCAACCAAACCTAATATAGTCTTAATAGGTGTTTAGGATATACGGTGGTTGACGGTACAAATAATCACTCAACTTTCACTTTATTGCACTTCAGCTTCATTAAACTATTTTCTTAATAAAAAATCAGCCACAATTTTATCTTAAGTATCACCAAAAGTCATCAATTATTATTTTCTTGTCATAAAAGTTTCACTTAACTTCGCTAAGTATCACAAAAGTTATCGGGAAAACAAAAAGATATTATATATGACACTTGGGCAAAGTTGACTGATCTTTCTATCACAAAATGAAATTGTTTATTGACTTGTTGTAATTTAGATAAAGTTAACTGATTCTTTTTGTTTTAAAAATAGTCTTGTAGATTCCTACGGTACTTGAGCAAGTTAAGTAATTTTATATAAACACACAATAATTTAGTGATTTTAGTGCGCTAAATAAAATTTATTTCACCATTTACAAAATCAACTCCTAATTATATATTTAAGATTATCAAAATTTAATATATAAATATAACATATTTCACTATAAGTTTAAACGCAATGGGTTCAATGATAAAACACGATGATTGAATCCATCACGTTGCACCTATGAAAACATGTTGTCAAGTCATTTTAAAGTGAACTCGCCAGAATCTCACACTCCAGAATACGAAAATTAAAGTAGGCAAACAACCTCTTCTTTATTAGGTTAAATTATAGTATACAATTTTTTTACACAATCAATATGTGTATGAGTTAAATTTATTACTAATTTAAGATTTTATATATATGCAAATCAAATTAAATATATCTTACCCAAATGTGAAGCCTCTGCAAATTGAGTAGCATCGATTGAGAGAGAAGAGATAAGAGACTTCCGAAAGCTAAAATCAAGAAGTTTTATACCGGCATGATCCGTAAACACTGCATAACCGGAGCACTCCTTGGAACAACGGGAGCTTCACCCAAAACTATGAAGCAAATAAAAAATATAAATTATATCATAATCTTGTGTTTGGGTTATTTTATTAAAAATAGATAGATAAGTAGTATTTAGGTAAGTAGATCCTGATTAATGACTACTAGTTATGTTTTTGAATTGAAGTATTGCATCTGATTGTAATTAGAGAATGTGCTTTTTTTTTGTTAAAATACTAAAATATTATAAGATATTTACAAAAATTATTTTAAAAAAGTATTTTTACATAAAAATAGAGGAATGATAAAAATAGGGATTAACAAATAATTAAAAGTTATGTTTTACAATATTCAAAATTATAGATATTGGGATAAATTCATATAATAGAATTAGTCAAATCAAAAGTGCAAATAAGCTACATAATCAATCTATAATATTTGACTGATTTTAACTTATAAATACTTGACTTAGAAGTTTTTTTCTTGTTTACCAAAATACGGATAAATAAAAAATAAATAAATTCTAATAAGCTAGTAAGAAATAAAGAATGACACATATTTATTTGAAAATTATTTAACTTTAGATATCATTTTACTTTTTAATGAGGGGCTTTCACAAACTCACATAAATATTACTAAATGTTAATGATGCAAGTTTCGAATCTTTGTTTTATTTCTCTTAAATTCTTAAATGCGAAGAATCTTACGGTTGAGTCAACTTGAAACTTTGCAGGTTCCATTTATTTTCCTTTATTTTTTATCCTCCCTCAAAGTAAATGATATTCCACGCATATGTATTGCCTTTGGTCCTCAATGTTAACTTACTTCAAGTTTGGCCAAATGATAAGAAGAAGAAGAATGTTTCCGCTATATCATTAATAATTGTCTCAAACATAATAACATGTAAATGGATAGGAAAATAATTGATTGAACTAGGTTCTCAAGGAAGACAAGATAAATACTTTAAACAAGAGGCAATGATACTCACGAGATAAAGACAATTTTCCTTATTGGTGTGGAAGAGAACAAGTGCCAATAAAAAATACTCGACTAAACACTGTGATATAAGAAGTATGAGCCAACCAAGCACCGTCCTATATACAAGTAAGACACTTCACAACTATAAACAATGTGGATCCAGGATGAAAGCTAAACATAACCCAATCCTAATATCCCTGGGACAAACTGCACTAACATGAGCCATCACTTAGCGTTTAATATTTCTTTCCAATAATATAGGTTCTCAATTTGAGGAGATCTAGCATTACATCTCATGGAAATCAGAAAGAAGATTCCTTTTCGAGGAAATGAGAAGTAATTGGTGACAAATTACCGAAATGCTCACAATAGTACATACATCACATATGCATACCACTATATACATAAGTGCACGGAAAATAAAAAGAGGAAAAAGAAACCTAGAATAGAATTATATCGTTTAAACTTTAATTAGGAAAAATGAGGAATTTCACAAACAATTTCATAGTTAAAAACAACATAAACTTACTTTGAATTTAAAAATGCCAAGAATGTGACCGGATGCTATTAGTTGCAGCAAAAGTGACGATGAACAGTAAGAAATAAAGGTTAATTTTCTTTTAAGAAATTAAAATTTTTTTGCAATCAAAACAAAGAGAAGTTGATCTTTTTATAAAGATAAACTGAGAGGCATAGACCTAATTTTTCTTTAACAAATCTGGAAAGATGGAGAGATGCATGCATGAGTTTTTTTGGATTTGCTTAACAATATGAATAGAGAAAAATCGCCGCATACCAGAATGATTTTGCTCTAACAACTGGAACACAAAGAAAGTTGCACAAATTTCTACTCGATTTTGGTCTTGTTGCATCCGTAATTTGTGTGACCTATTTTGATTTGAGTGCATCTCAGTTTTGCGTAGGGGATGGGGAAGCGGTGTGGAAGCAAAGGTGTGGGATTGAGGAGGTGGGGTGAAAATAATGAGGAAAACTATAGCACCATTTTTATCATTATTAACAATTGGATATTAATTTGTTTGCATATGGATATTATCCCTTCGCTAATATTAAACTAAAATCAATTTAACAATCAAAAACATTGTCACTATGAATACACTTTTAACAACCTGATTCATATTTGGTTAAGAACCGCCATTGAAAGCACAGAGATTTCTTGTAATGTGAGATCCCATTGTCTTCGAGAAGTAGGAGCTAGGCCGCCTTGGTTTGTTCTTCGTGGGTGAAGGAAGGAGACCAAGTTAGATTTTCCTTGGTTATCACGTCTGTGAATAATAAATTGCATGTGGGGAAGTATAAATCCTATTCAAAGCATAGACTTCTATTTGATTTACCTTAGAGCTAGAGAACTCGTGATTTGGAAGATTTTTTTTAGTAATCTTCTTATTTTGGCTCGCTGGTAAGATTCTAACATTGGATTTTGGTTATTTTCCATTATTCCATCGTTTATTTCATGACTTAATTTGTTTATGTTTTAACTTCTTACGACAAAGAATAAAAAATTAGGGGCCAAGAATAAAAATATTTTGATTTTTAAGTTTCTTAACTTAAAAATTTAATACCAAGTTGACTTTTTTGGTATTAATTTGAGGACCCATTGTGAAATTTTAATTGTTATTAGGAGATATTTCTCCCCAAAACAAAAGATTTTCCCAATGCCTAAGCATATGCCTAGATTGATGGGGCTTATGCCTCACGGTGCTTTCGTCCCCAAAGATCTCTGGAGTGCATTTTTACTATACCCCACTTCGAGGATGGCCCCAACAACACTTTTAAACACCAGACAAATCACCTAAGGGAACAAGGGCCGAGGTAGGCTCTTTAGTCAATGATTTGGTCGACCATTAGCTTACGTCGAAACTCTATATTTGTATTAAAAATCCATTGAATATGTAAAAGTTATTAATTTAGAACTCAATAAATGTTGAAGAACTAGAATTTCAAAACCCATAAAATTTTTATTCCCAACCCCGTCCGACTGGGAGACCGAAGTTAGAAGGGCGTTATAGGTGCAAAGCCTCATAAAATGCTAATCAAGTTGAACATGAATTTCTTATATAAATTTTAGGTTGTTGGTGATCACATTTTTATTTAGTGTAAAGGTCCAAAAATACATCTGAACTATGTCACTTTTGTGAGTTTAGTATTTAAACTATTCGAAGGTTGCGTTTATTATCTGAACTATCACCCCAAGCTTACAAAAACACACCTGAGCGCCGGGACTGACTAAAGTCGCGTGTTCAATCACCCCCGCGCGTGATTGATATTTTTCATAAAAAATCGTCTCGCATAGCATTGGACAGCTATAATTGCTGAGTAATCATTTTAAAAATATTTTCAACTTTAAAATATCTTGTTCTTTCATGCTCTTCTTCTTCATGCTTCTCATAAAATTGTGCATTTAATCCCCTAATACTATCCCTTTCTTCATCTTTCTTCTTAAATAGATCTAATTTGGCCTTCCTTCAGTTTATTATTATACAACAAATTGACAATAAATTGAAAAATAATTAAAGAATAAATTTAAGAATAAATTATTGTTTTGTTTTGTGAGTTGCCACGTTGTTCATGCCAAAAGTGGTAAGTAGGTGGGTTTAGTTTTTTTACTATAATGAAAACTTTGTAAATGAATATAACTAGTTGAAATTTCTAGTTAAAAAAAGAGTAACTATAAATTGAAGATTTCTTCCCTAAATATGTTAAATTTATTTTTTAACTTATTTACGTTTACCACTTGGTGGAAATAATTATACACGTGGAGTACCACGGAAATTTATATTAAAGTAAAACTTTGGGGTAATAGTTCAGTACTAAACATGAACTTCAATAGTTCGTATACTAAACTCACAAAAGGGACATAGTTTGGGTGTGTTTTGACCTTAAATAAAAAATGATCACCGACATAAGCTTAGTGTGGGTTTTATAAAATTGGGGTGATAAATTGTGTACTAAACGCAAATTCGAATAGTTCGAAACCAAACTCACAAAAGCGGATACGTTAGGTATGATTTTGGACGTTAATCTTTTATTTAACTTAACAATGTGTGTAATGACCTTGTCCGGGACAAATGGTGTACGAAGAGAAAAGTTTCTGGAGCAAACTTATTTAAAAGAGCTGATATGGCTTTGGAAGAAAACTATAATTATTAATTAGGTGAAAATAGGTTATTTTTATAGGAGTCAAAGAAGTCCAAAAATTTAAAAGGAAATTTTAAAAGTTTATATAATCTGTTTTAATGAAAGAAAAAATTAATTAAAAGATTTAATGTTTTAAAGGAATCCTTTTTTCCTTTAGACTCGATCTATAAAAGAAATTTTTCCTATTATGAAAATGTAGTGAGTAAACCACTACGCTTAGATTTACAAAATCCATTACAATTTTCTGGCAGCACCCAAAAAGAGTTATAAAAGCCAAATTAGTAAGACAAAGTGTTTCATTCTCTACCTTCCTTCTCCAGATTTGTCTCATCTCTTTCGAGTTCGCCAGGCTTTCTGAATTCTCCTCAGTAATCTTAGCAATATAAATTTTAAATGACTTTAAGAATTGCTCTGACTATCTCCATTTTGTTCATAGTGCATTTAGCTTGTCCTTCCATACCGTATTTATCTATCACTTTCTGAGATATTGGCCACTGGATGATTCCAAGAGTAAATAAATCAACAAACCGAAAGCTATCTCGGAGAAACATTTGGGGTTGATGAGATAAATGTAGGTATTGGAGAGAACAAGCAAAATGAAGATACTATGAACGTAACAAGGAAGAGATGAAGTATAAAGAGAAATGTGAAGAATCATTTAAAAAGATTTATGATGCCGATTGTCAAGTGAGAAGTCTAAAAAGATATGATAGGAGAAGGGATGAAAGAGTCTGTGCAAGAGAGGGAAAACTGAGCAAGAGCTATGAAGATTGGGGACGCAAACTCTCGTGAAGAGGAAATTGCACCGGAGAAGAGATTTGACCTCTAACTTTGCTAAGTCAAGTGGAAAAGTACTTCAAAGCAATATGAGTGGTTAAAGGCAATCCATAACAGAACGTGTTTATTTTGGACAGATTTTATAAAAATTTCTTTTGGTTTAGTGTTTTAAATTTCCATGTGATGTCTTGCTATTGTCTAAAAGGTTACTCAAGCATGCTTTCAAATGTTATAGACATGTTTTAATATTTTGGGTTTTTGATATTCATGTCGGTTTGGCATGTTTCTCAGCGCTCAATCCGTTTACCATCTCACTATCCATCTTATACTATTAAGAAAGTGAGTTTAATGGATAATGCACAGCTTAGGTATGAATTTTTTTCCTAATTGTGCAACTATCGATGTTAGCTGTTGCTCTTACCAAAAGAAAAAACCCAAATGTGGTTCCAAGCGTAGTTTTTTTGAAATTTAATAGTATAAACAATTTGACTATAAAGTTTGGAGAATCCTACCTTTCTATTGTTGTTTATTGTCTACAAGTTTTGTATGTGATTGTTACTCATTTGATGTCTCCTGAGAATCAAGTACATTATACTTAGCAAACTCGAATGGATAACTCTTCCATTCTTAACTTAAGTTCAAAATTATATTGGTGCAATAAACACAAATATTAAGGTGAAATTGGAGTTTAATAGTATTTAGACCAAGATTAAAATTGAAGTTGATTTTTTTTATGAATATGCATATTCTTTGGAGAGGAATATGGGCTGAAATACATTTTTGTAGTCATTAATGACCCGTTTCTGGATGTGCTATACCAATTAGAATAGTCTTTGGATTGACATTTAATTCTCGCCAATTGTTTGTATATTCTATTCAACTTAATGACAACTAATACACATTACTCATACACTATGTATTCATTATTGTATACAATAGGAAACAAGGAGATAGCTTATACTAGGCTTAAATACCTAGATAAGATCACTGGGAACGACTAAACTACCTCAATCCCTTCCTTAATTTCTTTATACAAAAATTTAAGGATATAATCAGAAGAAGATATTTGTAGAGTTCTCAACCAAACAGAATGTATGGCATGTATCTAGTTTCTAACACAATGAACCAAACTCTTAAACATAATCCCAAGATTACAATTTGTATTAGCAATCCCCGTATCGCTAATCTCTATATTACTAATCCTTGCATTACTTGTCATTTTCATACCAAATGTACTCTAAGAATATTATATAGAACAAAGGGACAATTTATCACAGCAACTCAATAGTCATTTTTATTTATTTCTAAACTCGAAGATGTATTCCCTCTATCGACTTTTATTCTTTCAACATACTAAAATCGATAACCATTCCGCCTTGAAACCAAGAGATACGATCGTTTGTCACTAATTTACTCATATTACTAACTATAGTCATCTCCCAACGCATTTCCCAAAATATCAATTTATTATATTCAAAGGGTGATAGAGTAAAATTATCATTTTATTTGTTGTTTCATAAGAGACATACAAGTAAAATGCCAAGTAAATACAAAGGCAACTAAAGACGGATTCGAGGGAATATTTGAAAAGCTATGCAAATGTAAACACTTGACAAGAATTGATATTGTCAAAAAAACAGAGGTTTGCTGTTTGAAATTGTCCTTTCTACTAAATCATTTTTTCTCACTTTTGGATGAATTTTAGTCTCGTCCGTATGTAAAAGCATTCAGCTATTGGAGTTGGTGGTTCCTTCCGCATTTCACCTATGATTCATTCTCGAATTTGTTTTGAACTATAAATATTTATAACACCCAGGAATTATAATGTATTGATGGAAGCGATCTTGATGCAAAGTCTCGTAATCTCGGGATATTAAGAGGATACATAACAAAAAAGGAATCGTGATGTGATGGCTTGCATCATTGGGAAAATGCCCTTGTGTAAGGTCGTAAGAACCCGTATTCTGTCTAAAATGGAGATTTTATTACTTGTACATTCGATAGTTAGTATTTGATGATCACTTTGCATTTTAGAACTTGATGACTTCTTCAAGAAGAAAGGATTTTATATTTATGAACCCAACAGGCTACCAATTGATCAAATTATCACCAAATCTCCTTGCTTCATCTATATACTTTCCAAAAAATCAATATCCACAATGAGCTCAATTTTTGAAGGAATAGGTTGTTAAATAATATAGAACAACCAAATTATAAAAGAAGAGTACATCCTTAGTAAAGTGAGGAACTTAACTCAAAATAATGATTTGTGTAGTTCATTTGATAAAATTGTCGTTTCTCCACTACCAATGTTAGGAGAAATCAGAGCATGAGTTCTTTCAAGAAAGGAGGTTGAGGTCGAGATCGCATCAACATTAAGATTTCCATTGAAGGTCACATTATCAACATTAGATTTGTAGGTCTCCATCTGAGGTGCCACAAAAATGGTATGTTGTTTGATAATTGTTAGAATGATTGCTTGAGATTTTGAATAATCTCCTCAGTTATAGAAGAAAGGCAATTTGTGGGGAGGCCAATAATTTATTTGGAAAAGAATTATGGAAATTTTTCCGACCAAAAGATATACCATGAAATACAACATATATGCCAATGTGCCACATGCAAAGATAATTAAAGGTAGATATATATTGTCAATGTAAAACCACCAAGAGCAATAGATGATGGGGAAAACTCGCCATAAAAGAAATCTAAATTAAAATATAAATAAGGTAGATATACTATTAAAGGGTTAAAAGTAACAAGCACAACTAGGTAGTTTTTTAACAACCGAACAACTCTAAAATCCTTCTGGAGGTTGGAGAAGGAAGGCAAAGCCAAAAACATATCTAGAAATAGTTTTTTCATCTTCTTTGATAGAAAGGAAAGATAAATCATAAACACAAATCAAAAGTATTATACCAACCTAAGTAAAGTAAAAACAGCTGAGGTGGAAAGGATAAGGAGAAAGAGCCTTAACTTAGCTACTTTGTTATGCAAGACCTAGAGGAGCTATTAGTCATGAAATTGTCAGAAAGGACTCTTATAAGTAAGCATAAGGAGTTAGGTATTAGGAAATTGATCCCACATTCTCATCACAATAACAAAACTAGTTGATGCATAACTATTGGGAGAACTAAAACCTTTTGGTTTTAAATATACATTATCATTAAGTAGTTACTTCCTATTTTCCACTTCCTCTATCATTTTTTTAAATTAAAAGTTCCCCTTGTTCGTAGTGTTATCTTTATGACAATAATTTCAAGAGGGAAACTCGCCCCACTCTCATAATACAATATAAGAGATAAAAGCCATCTTTCATCACTAAAAAGTCAACAATTCTACTTTTGGCCAAGTAAATTTGATTTGGTTTCTCATATGCATAGGTAATGCTGCTAATTCAAATTTCATGATTAATAGTGTTTTCAGAGAAGTGCATAAACAAAAATCTAGTATTCCGTGGACACATGTAAATGAACCTTATTTTTTTTCTCTCCCCATACTAATTTTTACCATTAACCTTTAAGCCATCATTTTCATCTCTTTCTACGCCTAAAATATAGGTTACAACATCTACTGAACCAATTTCCTTAATATCCAATTACTCAAATATTGTTAGACCAACATCTACTCTAACCTGTAAGCCAATTGTATTGGGAAACAGATGTGAAATCCCAATACTCCACCTTCAATGGAGTTCCATTGATCATCATCAAGACCAAATATTGGTATGGATTAACAAGAGAGGAATGCAAATGAAAACTTGTGGTAAATTCATGTCAGCTTGCCAGCAAATTGAGAATATTCAATCAAAGTTCATAGAGAAGATCTCTTTAAAAGGTAATGCTAAAATAGGAGTATATGATTTTTGGATTATCTTTCTCAGTTGCCGAGTTTTGACTTTGGGTTCTTGGAGTTGACCTTTAGGTTGCTCTTTGGGCTAGGGATAGAAGTGCTCTAGTATATGAGTTGTTGAATTGATTGATATTTATCCACTCCACCTACAATGGTTGACATTATGCGAAGTTTGTGTAGATGGTGAATTTCTATTAATTCTAGATAATTGCTTGATTCATTTGCCTATTGGATTCTTGATACCTATTATTGATTTGGTTATTGAGAAGACTATGAGGTAAGAATGGTAATCCGCGCTAAATACTCTTCATTTTAGAGATTCGATCGATAATATTCTTTTGAGTACACTTATTTTTCGTATTTACTTTTCTTTCAATATCCTAAATACTGCGTGCAAGTTTTGTCACGAATAGAAGGTGGTAATCTTGCATGATGACGGCTTGAGTTTTGAGGTGATCTACTTGGTTGTTGCGGCACTAGACTCCAATCCTTTCTGTATTTCTATCTTTCCTTTTCCAAACGGTTTATTACGTATGATAGAGTTGTAATTTTACTTAGAATCTCATATTAGTGACACCATGTTTTGGGTGACATTTAGTTGTACTTTTTTCACTTTCTCTATTATGTGTGTGGTTTTGACTTTACAATCATCTTTTGTCTTACTTCTTCCTTGAAAATAGTAAAAATAGATTAGTTGTCTAATCAAATTTTCCAATAGGGTTTAGGTTGGTGGAATCGTGGTTTGAAATTTTAGACAATGACAATTTGGTACAAAGTATGATTCATCGTTCGCATGAGTGCAAGAGCGATATCTAGTAGAGTCACGTAGATTGGTATATGAAGATGCACTTATCTTTGAGGCTATATGATATTTAGAAAATTTTATTCTTTCATTTCCTTATCATGCGTATTTGACTTTTATTGGATTCTAAATCTCTTTGTTTTACTATCTTATAGATGCAGGACACTTAACCTGGCCCAGGGTGAAGAGACTTCACTGCCCGAATTCTTCTGGGGTCATGGCATGCAACGATTGGCGAGGAGCAAGGTGGGGTAGATATTAGCCTTACAAATGTTTGCTTACAATTTTATTGGAAATATTTTAAGAACACAATCTACTCAACTCTCAAAACCATAATAAATAATAGGTGCAAAGGACACAGGATTTCTTGCATCTAAGAATGAAATTAGAGGTATATGTAACCTCGAGGATTTTTTTGAAGTTCGGATGCAATTTAAACTCTTTTGCAAGAGAAACTCCCAATTATTTAACTAAATAAGGTCCATGTCATTTTATTGAAAGTAAAAGATCATCTACGGTTGTTATAATGTTCATGTTCATGTTATGATTTTACGATTCTTTCTGATTAACCTTCTTCATAGCTATCTTCAATTATTTATGACTTACAGAATGGTGACATGATTATCGATATGTGAGCAGATGTGTTTAAGGGAAGTTTTCTAGTTTTGAAAGATTAATTTTTGAGGATTTGATCAAAGTTAATATTTTGGGTTAACAAGGTTGGATTTAAGTTTTTGCAACTCCAAAAGATTCAGGGTGATTTATGACTTGGTGGATGGTTTTGCAGATCCCAATGTGATTTGGAGTGATTTATCCATTTAGTTGATTTTAGCTTTTGAAAAGTTTAGGTTCACTAAGGTTAATATTTGGTAAACACGACCTCAGATAGGTATATGGAAGATTCCAATAATTTCAAAACATATTTTATAATTGATTTTCACTCTTTGTTGTGCTTGAGGTTCCAGATAATTTCAGCTTTGTCCATTTCGTGAGTTTTGGTGACTTTGAAATTGTTTGTTTGTTTTCCTGGTGCATCCACCATTCTTTCTTCACCTTGAAAAGAGCTTTGGTCGCATTAATGAAAAAGTATCTTCCTTGGTGATTGCACTCACAAAGGTCCTATCCTGTGAGCAAAGAAAGAAGCTAGGCTGGTTCGGGTCTTTCTTCATGTTCATATGAAGGGTTTCACATTCGGGAAGGGATGGGTAGGTCAATAGGACATGTTACACTTAATTGGGGTTCGCCTTTGCAAAGTGTAAAATGCACCTGGGCAGATTTCAATTTTTTTTTGAGCTTAGACTTCTTATTTCAATTTTGGGAGCTAGAGTGCTTGGATTTGGGAGATCTTTTGGAGCAATCTTCTTGTTTTGGCTAGGAGGTAAGATTCTAACTCTTTATTTTTGTTTTCCCACGATATTTCATCATTTATTTCGTGATTTAATCCGTGTTTGGTGGGATATTTACCCATTGACCTACCCTCGATGTTCTTTTCTAGGGGGGACATTTTTCCATATCATTGCCCCCAATGTTCTTTCCGGCAGGATGTTTACCCATTGACCTATTACGATGTTCTTTCGGTGGGACATTTGACTTACTAAATTGTACCCCAATGTGGTACACCTACTAGACGCACTTTTTATGGACTTTGTGATCGGATGGTTTTGGATGCTACGGTTATAGTGTTTCTTGTGCATTACTAAACTACATTTTCCTTGAGTATAGAGTTATTATCCGAGTGTTGGTTCCTAGAGTTTGAGGTTGATACTATTCTTTATTTCTAGATCGGGGGCCTGTTTCCATGCATTTAGTTTTCTACTCTTTAGAGGCTTATACGAACTAGTTTGTATAGTTGGTTCTATTATGTGGCCTTGTCTCATCATATTTTGCTCGGTTAGCTTTATTGTTACTGCAGCCGGATGTCCGGTTGTTTAGTGATAATTGTTGAGACCTTATGGGTCCAATATCTATTCCGAGTTCATCGTGGAATGTGGCCTGCTCGGCCTCGATGTCAGGTTGTAGATGTTATATAGCCGGTTTCTCAATCAATTCAAAATAGAGGTACTGGTTACCCTACCCACATGTTTTTAGAGATTATAACAAATACTATAATCAGCATTGACTAAGTCCTGCTTACAGCTCATCGTGGCGCCATCACGAGGTTACTATTGAGGGACTTGCTAAGGAGGGACCCCGGGCGAGAGTTAAGTGTGAATAGGTTACTTAGAGTCATGCAATTTGTAAAGTCGGGTACAAGTTGGATAGAGACTTGGCTGCAAGTTCAGGAGTATGGTAACTTGGGGCTTCAATACATTAGGTAACTTCATATCTAGGTTAAGAAAGTTGGTAAAGTAACTAACTAAAGCATTATATGCACTAGTTAAGAAGTGCTTATAGAATGCAAAGTCGGGTACAAGTTGGATAGAGACTTAGCTGCAAGTTTAAGGCATGGCACTTAATGTCCTTCAGGGCTTCAATACATTAGGTAACTTCATATCTGGGTTAAGAAAGTTGGTAAAGTAACTAACTAAAACGTATATGCACTAGTTAAGTGCTTATAGAATCTTAAGTGTTGATGGTACTTTTCCCTATTTTCTCTAGGTAGAGAGACATGACCGATTAACTTAGAGTTTATGAACTAGGGAGGTCTTAATACAACGTAAAATTAAGATTTGACATATGTTGTTCATTCTATAACAA